>OMNW01011531.1:0-19114 GCA_900303245.1 Selene dorsalis | reverse complement strand
AAATCAGCTAGTCACTACAGCAACAATCATCAGCGACAAGATAAACAATAAGTCCTGCAACATGATGGAGTCTGTCTGGGATTACATGAAGGGGCGGCAGACACTGAAACATCTTGAATCAACAGAGGAAATATGTCAAGTTCTCTGACATGCTACAACAGCTACCTGACAAGCACACCTAGGAAACCCGAAGAGTGCACCAAGAACAACTGGTGTCATTATATATGCAAAGGGTGATGACATTAAATGTTGTTAAATATTATCACATAATTATTAAGATACGTATTTAATTCATTGTTTTCTGACCACAGCATTTGGTGAGTGAAAACTCTATTTGAACGCTTCAATTATAGAGTTTTAAACTTTTTACAAAGCACTGTAGCCTTTCTGTTGCAACTACGAGTGGTAGAAACACATATGTGGTGGAAACCAACTGCAAAACTGCCGTAAACCTAAAAATTGACCCGTGGTACGAGGAAAGTTTGTCGGTTTCCTGACCTGGTCTGTTCACAAAAACACACACACACACCCTGTCATGGCTCTGTCTCCTAACCACCTCATTGCGACCTCACCGACAAGACAACACTTTCAAACGCTGATATATTTGAGGCGACATAACGAGCTAGCTAGTGAGCCAGTGGACGGCTACTTTAGAGTAAGCAGATGTATCGTTAGCATACAAGCTAACAGGGCTATGCATTTAACAGATAGTCAACAGTGAGGTTTGAAGTTCCTGCACTCCCCCTCGGGTTCCGCTCTCACAAGCCGACGAGCTGAAGGTTGAATTAAAGACTTAACAGTGAAGTGTTTCGCGTGGCTAAGACGTGACAGAAGAGGAGACGAAGACCAGTGGGATTTAAATGTTTCTCTTTTTTGCTGATGTGAAAGTGAACTGTGGAAATATCAGCTAGCACTGCATATGAGTGTCTGGACAGAGGGAGCCAACAAGACGCAACGTTAGCAACCTTACCTGAAAGACCAAAGGTGTGGTGTAGAGCCGGAGTTTGTCCAGGGAGAGGAGTACTTCTCGTCTTCGGGGGGTCGGTCAGTTTAAAAGAGTCCTGGTTTTCCTCTGACTAAGACACGGTTCGACCACGCAGAGTGACTGGCTCTACCGCCTCCCAGCCACAACGGCGACTGAGTACAGCTCAGGATCTGCCTCTCGCTGGGAAGGATTTTCAGTTTCGCGAGATAGGACGAGATTTGCAACATGTCCACGAACCAATCAGATTAGCGGGCTGCTTAGTGGCAAAAGGCTGAGGAGAGGAAAGGCTGTGCATTGGCAAATAAAATAAAATAAATTTAAAAAAAAACAAAAAAACGAAGGTATTGTACCCTATCTAAGATACCAACATTTCCTCTATTTTATTTTAAGTGACACGATCCTGCCCTGTAATTTATTATCATTAATTTGGTGACACATTATGGTATACACATTTCCATGAGTTAGACACATTGTTGATGTTTGTTTACTTGATGTAACTGTTTGTTCTTGGCACTTTATGTAAGAATACTGACAGCCACTGGAAGGTGGAGTCAAATGTTCTTGATTTTTGGCTTATTGTGATTATTAATATGGCTTAATTGAGTGGCCTGAAGTATAATTTACAGTTGGTTATGTTCTTAAATGTGGAGTCATCCACATGCATGAAGCTGCAGGAGGTTATTTCAGCAAAGTTTCAAAGCAACACAACATTCCCCACTCTTCAGTACATGATGGCAAGTTTCAGATAAAACACCATGGAAAAATAGAGAGGAGGATGATATCATCACAGGAAACAGATCTCAGGCTGCAGCCATATATGATGCAAGACTGCATATTTCACCTTTGAAAAAAGCATGTAAGCACTCACACAGTTTTCACTGAGAGTATCTTATATCCCCACAGCTGACTGGCATTATCACTGTTACTGATGCCCTTATTAATCCCAACAGAATACAGTCAGTTGGTGTTTATTTTTGATCTATTTAAAGTTTCAAGTTGACACAGACAGAGCTGAAAAGGGAGGTGGAATTTTGCAGATTTTTGTGAGGACCTGATTTTTCATGTGGTGCCACCAGCAGCTGACAGTTTTCTCTTGTGAAATATCTCAACATGAATTGGCACCAAATTTTGTGCAGATGTTTGTGTTTCCCAGAGGATGAACTCCTTACTTTATATCTCATCAGAATGCCTTTATAAATATTAAATATTTATTAAATTAATTTCTGTGGCACCCATTTCCTGGGAAGATAAATTAATGTAACAATGAAATGTGTCCAACATGATGGTTCATGAGCAAATCCCTGTAAAACTAATGCCAGCTTCATCACTGTCATCCGTTAAATTCAGCTGAAGTTTACATTAAGACAGTGAACATGATAAAAAAAAGAAAGTTTACCTTCTAAACATGAACATGTTTTCATTGTGATGTGATGTTAGCATAAAATTTACCCTGAAAAGCATCTAACATGGTTAGAGACTCTCTTTCTTGTTGTTGCTTTTTTTTCCAAACCGGATATGAACCCAATATGATGATCATTCAGATTAATCAGGGAGCTAAGGGAAATATGTTCACCGAGCTGTTTGTGCATTTCTCATGCAGAAATGTTCTTAAAGGTAGATTTGTCATTGTTTTAATGTGTTGCTCCTCTATAGGCCTTGTAATATTCCTCTATTACAAAAACGAATCCCTTGGTGATACACTGTGTGAAAATGACTGTGGGAGGACAGTGTTATGTGGAGCTTTATTTTCAGTATGAGGTATATGAATATCTTACCTAAGACTTCTAGTTATCAGATATTTTACATTTCCTAATCACCTAACAGGAAGGAGATGTCAACTCTGGACTATTCTTTTTAAAAAGAGATATGATCTACTTTGAACAGGGTGTTTGATTGTTATAGAATAGTTTTGAATGTTTTGAAACATAGCTGCAGAGGGTCATTTGATATTGTACTGTGTACTTATGACATTATACTGTGATTTAGATGAACTATATCCAAGACAAGATGACTGATAACAGAGGGAAGCTCATACCTCTACTCAGCAAAGCTGGTCATTCCCTATATGCAGAGTAATATTGGGCACTATCACTGTTGAAAGGAGGATGTTCTGCCAGCAAAAGTGCAGACTGAATTTGGGATTAAAAGAGGTTATTCAAAGCAGATAATTTTCTCTTTTCATTTCTTCCACGGGAGATGGCATAACGAGTGAGGGAATATGTTAGTTGCTTTTGGTGAAAGCTCAATAAGGGTTCTGCAATTGACAGCGAATATTTCAGAGCTTAATCACATTTCTGGTTGACACGCAGCCGCAGCCCCCTCCATCAATCCTGACTAAACTGAAATTTTATGGAAATTAACAGGCCCTTCTTAAAATTCTCATGGTCGGATGATGACGGCTGATTAAACACATCACAGCTGAAGAGATTTCTTGGGTTTTTTTTCTTTGTGGCTCAAACTCTCAAAGTCTGTACTTACCTCCAACGTCAAACTGTGGACTAAAAAAAAACTTCAGATACCAGCCTCACTTCTAATACCTGTCAGAAATCATTCCAGAGCAACAGAAGCATAACATAGGGATTAACAGGCTTAATGTCTGCCTTTAAAAAAAATTCCCCTCTCAAAAATGCTGCATGGAGTCTCTTGGGTCAACTATTCAACGGACAAAATATATATTCAGCATCAGATGGACAAAATACAGCAAAAAAAGGAGAAATCCTTCAAAGAAGCTTTCATGAAATAATAAAATATTTGAGGCAAAATTTAATATTTGATACGTGAGTGACATGTACCTGTTTCCACTGCAGACAGAGGGATAGCTGAGAGGATCTCTGAAGCCATAGTTCACTCTCTGGGCCTTAGTAACAAGCTCTAACTCCAAACTAACTGAGTGAGATAAGGCCCTGAAAATCCCCCAACCATTTATTTGATCTACAGCTACTTGTATTCTTAGTGTGTTTCTCATTTCAAGTTTTGGGAAAAGAGAGCAGGCTTTAATTTGCTACACTCAGTGTCGTAGATCAACCTCAGGCACGAGAGAAATGGACAGACAGTGTTGTGTTGTGACAGAGATAGGGAAGAGAGGGTGGTGCAGGGGTCTGACTGCAGGGGACACGTTCACAGTAAACCTTTCTCTTGTACAGCTACATCACATCAGTATAACAATGTCTAATTATTTCTTTTTCAAAGTTCTACAGTCTATGCTGTCACTCACTGATTTGTGGCCTTTTTTTTTCTTTTTTTTTTTTACTTATGATTCACAGCATCACAACACTTACTTAGCACCTGATTGTAATAGAGCCTTTACTGATGAAGAGTGGCTTCCTGTCCTCATAAACATCCACAGAGACCAGTCAGACTAATAACAGTTTGTTAGTTACAGTGCTAATTTACATTTTAAGTCCTTGAGAGTGATGAAGTTGTGCTGGTAACGGAAGAAGAAGAAGCAGAGGAGAATAATCAAGTGCTAATTTTCATACAAGGTACCTTGTTAGTTGTACTGGATGCCTGCATGCAGTTGGCATTCGAAATAAATGCATGAATTGCCTGCAAGCTGTCTCTAGAATATCTTGATGTGCCACACTGAAACAGATTCATCAACAACAGGTAAAAACTGATATTTCTTTATATATTTACTGGAAGTTATCTGCGGTGTGAAAAGCGTGTGACAGGGTCCAGATGCTCGAGGAAGACTGAGACTGAGCCAGATGTGTTTGTTATTTATGTCACTTATTGCATCAACGCGTGTGAATATCAAGTATCCAGACCATAAGGATTTATGAGACACATTCTGTGCTGCTGTGTAAGTGAAACATGCAACATGTAACATTACACTGTAAAAGACCTTGAAAAGAAGGATTAGAAAAGAGCTACACTGCACTAAGCATTATGACTATTACACTGTAACACTGTAAAAATAAAGCTTTACCTATCAATGCAAAATATGCCAGTTAATCTTCTGAATGAGTCAAATCGAGTCACATTTATATCTATATTTAGTCTTAAATGCTAACTCTGTTAACAGTACTGTTAGCTGTGTATCTGCATGTCACCACTTCAGTTATACAACAATGTAGTAAGACTCCACATGGAAGGGACCTTTAAACAAAGCTCCTGCTGAATTTTGTCTCTTCATTTCTGCAGGTCTTGCACAGCCACTTATCACACTCATTTTACATAATATACTGTCATATAATGTCATACATATAAGCCATTCAGTCCCTCTGCAGCAAAAACCCTTTAGTACTTTATGCATTCCTCAAAGGTGCTGTTCGGGTCTCAGATGCCAGGATTAAGATTCAACACAGAGATGAGTGTGACCGACATTTGATTGATCTGAGCATCCAGAGTGCGCCATGAGCAGAGCTTTTGTCTTTCACTTTATCTGCTCTCCCAAGGTCATGAAATATTCATCTCCTGTGGATTTTTAGACTTTTATTTTTTAATCCACGTAACTTTCCTTTACGTTAAGTGCAGCATTGTAAACAGACACCAAGAGAGAACAGTGGTTTGTTGATTCTATAAATATTTTGTAAGCCATCCTTCCTCTAATAAAAAAGTTGTGTTGAACCAGTGAACAAAGCAAAAGAAAAATGGCTGCTGAGTGGGAAAAACAGGCTTTTAAAAACCAAAGCATTAAAGAGCAAATTCCAGTTTTGCATCTTTATATGCAAATCCACTCTCACTCACTCCACTTTGACTTTAGATTAATGAACAAAGGCACTCTTTGTGCAGTTGTGTCTCCAGCACAGCTGACTGTACTACTGATACAAAAAAATAGGAAAAAACAAATTATCCAAACTTGAAATGAACTGTCTTAGCATGTTTTGTATGAATGGATACAAATGTCAACAGAGAACCCCTCAGACGATGATATTGATTGAGTCTAAACAAAGTCACAGCTCATCTGACAATAATGTATTCCAGTGCAAAGCTCCACAACAATAATGTGACAAAACAGTTACACAAGCTAATGTGTGTATTGTTTTGTTAAAACATTTGCAACAGTTCCCTTTGGTTATTTATTGCCTTCGTACTTTTGTGGCAATTACCATAAAGCGGCTCATTTTTTAAGAGGTTATAGAACTGCTGAAGCTGGCAGCTCCTCCTGACAGCCAAATGAAAGCTCAGCTTTTTTTTACTTGTAATCCATCACGGGACTAAAGCGTGCTCTGACAAATTTGAGTCTATATGCACTTTTCAGTGGATGCATATTTTGTATGGACCACAGTTTCACTGAGTGGAAATCACTTCTTTTAGACAGAATCTAGAATCATGACCACTTGATGCCTGCTTGCTTCTAGACTACCTGTTACATGTAGAGGCCAACCACTCTGCTCCTTATATGTCATGTTATTTCCTACTAATCTGTAGAAATAGTGGAGTGAGTGGGGGTGCTGCACATTAAAACACATGTTGCAGATGACTGGTATGGAGATAACCATAGCCCATGGGGTCAGTGTCACCAGGCCCCATCCTCCTAACAGACTGGTCTACACTGACTGGGACAGAGACAGTTTCCTCCCTGTCAGTCTTCTGCTATGCTAAGCTGCTGTCCTACTGTTGCACTTAAACTCTCAGCAAAATGTCAAAATATTTCTTTTAGAAAAATGATTGCTCAAGTTCACGTTTGCTTGTTTGGACTCAGACAACGAAGGCAGGTGGTTAATTTGTTGCCTTTTTTTCCTGGCATTTTTCCAGCTGTTGGAAAATAGTCCGTGCTTCCATATACCAACTGCTGCAGGCAAGAAGTCAAAAGACTGCCATACAAAGGGAGTAGTCAAAATATACAGGTATCTTTCTCATGATTCGAACACAGTAACATAATTGTTCAGTTTGTTTATCTGAAAATGGGGTTTTACCTCAGATTTACCATGAGACAGCTTGTTAGAAAACACTGCTCACATCACATTCACTTTAATGTCTCCACATGAGGAGGTTACAGAGAGGTCCGACATCACAAAACACTACAAGACAGACATCAACCATGCTGAGTCAGTCTCAAGCTGTTAACCGTTGATCAATAAGGAGCAGTCCACCTACAACTTCCCTAGTAAAACTAAGCTGGAACACCAACACCGGTTTTCTGCAAGAGGAGAGCAGGAACAAATGAGATCAGCTTTCTAAAGCTGCCTCTTATGGAATAATGGAAATTATGCAAATGATGAACATCGGGAGAAGTCATACAAATTGCAAAAGTTCTTCATTTCACTAAAATTATAACAGATTTTATCTCCACTTTTTCTCATATTTACTACCATATTTTTTATTTTTTTCAGAGCAGTTCAGCTGAAACAAAATGAGGTGAGTGTGCTTCCCTCTGACAGGAACACCTGGTCGCCTGACTGTGAGGGTTTTTCCATATGTTCACCATGTTAGTTTGGTAGTTAGCAAGCTAACATTTGCAAACACAAAGATGATGGACCAACGTTTAAATGATGGAGATTTCAATTCATTCTCAATCCATCTAATAATTCTTTAAAGACCATCAATGTCAACCACATGGTGGTGCCAGAGGAGGATTCAGGCAGAATAAATCAAAGTAGGATTCATCCTCTGGGGACCACAAACCATGTTGACCAAAGTTCCATGACAATCCATTTACTTGTTTGACTGACCAACATTGCTATCCAAGAAGCTGCCAGCATGCATACAAACTGTAACATAGAGTCTGTAAGAAACCATTTGACAATGAAAATGTGACTGCATCACTACAGTGGAGCCACTTTTCCTTATCCCGGTTTGCTGTACAGATTATCAGATCTGTGTCAAATGCTCCTCCACCTCATAATTAACATGAGGACACTGTTGCAGATTAGCACATGGAAAATATGTAATTATGTGTCATCCACCGTGTTGAAATACGATTAGGCTCAGGCAGGGGGGTTTGTGTGAATGTGTGAGGGAGAGAGAGAGGGAGAGACAGAGAATGATGCGATGACAGAGTGTACATTTTTTGTCTGAATGTATGATCTGTATGTGTGCATGTATGTATGCATATGTATGAGGAGAAAAGGGCAATCAGTAAACACATGATATTGGAATGTATTTGAAAGGGATTACAACAAATACGTTCTGAATTCAGGATTCACAAAGCACAAGTGAATGTATCAGGAGGTGTTTCAGTATAAGACAGAATGTTCTTTCCGTGGCTCCAGGTCTAACCATATGTCTCAGAAGAGAGATAGGTTTTAAAATCTTCTCCCCCTTCACATTAATAATATAAAGAAATCTGATCCTACTGGATGAAACACAAGTTCCATATACATAGATCAAGATCTATCTGAACTGGGGTTTTTCAACAGTAACCTGAATATTATTTTTCATGTGGGTTTGTTTTGAAATTGGATGCCAGTGGACAAAATAGATAGTAGGTGATGGGAGGCTGTAAGCACAAAAGGGGGGTATAGGGTGAGGAACAATGAATCTGCACAGTAACATCTGACTGCTCTAGTTGGGCAGAATGGAAAGGCCTCATTAAATTTTAATTGAAGCACGTTTCTGAGTGCACTGCCATCTACATGAGGATGCATTTGACCTTCTTTTTCTCTCATTTCACTTCTACCAAGGAAGTGTGTACATCTCATCTCCACTCTAGTCAGTTTAGCAGCGTGTGATTAACTAAAAGGATGTCAGAGAAAACATGGACTTGGTTAATTTTCACAGTTTAGATTTGAAAGAACCGAGAAACGAGCAGAAAACCCCTCAAAGCAATTCCCATGTCCCATGAGAACAATCTGCATTTCATTTCATCCTGTGTTTGTGCATATGGGCATCTTCTACATACACTGTGGTAACTACTACACATGTGTTAGGCATGTGAGATCCAGCTTGCAGCCTTGCAGTAAGTTGCATAATTTACAAATATGGGACTAGTCAGTATGAGATATAAAAAACAATATGTCTATGTGGGTAAATATGTAAAACAGTACACCCCAACTCCCAACCTAAAGATCATTGAATACACTGAAACAAGATGTTGGTCTAACAAAACAAAACACACCCCAGCATCCAGAATAAAGCCTGAGTCACTCAGTTTCTCACTCTTTCAGGTTGATGTGAGCAGGAGGAGTCGTGTTAGCAGGAAGCAGCCTGTTCAGTATGCATGCTGGAGGAGACTAGTGTGTGTTTATCGTCTTCCTGTCCTGGATGGGTGTTACATTACAAGGTACTGTCTCCAAACTGCCAGAATCAATTAACATAAATAATATATGTCTACAGACGCTGCTGGTCTTGAGTGCTCATTTTGTTCCAGCTCCTATTGTTCTTGCTTACACAGAGTGGTTTAATTTTGCACAGGGTACCAGAAGCTAATTCTTTTACAGATAAAAAGGTAGCCACTAATATATATATAAATTTGAATGGCACCACATGTTCACAATGAGATTCACACAATAAACTCTGCTCTCCATTGCACCACAATAAGAAATCATAAACTATATCCTGGCTCCTAAAAATGGATTGTAATTCACATGGAGAGTTAAATCAAGAGACAATGATGGCATTACTCACCCTACTAAGATCTCTTTACACACTTCAGCAGCCACAGCTAGAGGGCTCACACATATTATCCAGGTCAACAGGCACTAATCAGTGGCCGGTAAGCACCAGCAGACACTTCAAAATGCTGATTTCCTGCTCAGTGTACAGTAACAACACAAATGTAGAATGTGCTCATCCACTGTATTGTTGACAAAGAGTTTGTAAGTCATTAAATGAAGTAGCTAGAGCAGAGTAGCCATTAGAAGTTACTGTGATTACATTTATGAATAAAAAAAGAAACATCAGCTCAAGTCTAAATGAGCTTAATCCATCCAGCATCAGTGTGTTTTGAGCTAAATGCATTGTCACCATGAAATCATGCCCATGATGACAGTGCTAATATGCTGACATTAAACTGGTTGTGAAGTAGCACCAAGCATTACATTTGGGCTGGCTATGGCTCAGGAGGTGGAGCAGGTAGCCCACTAATGAGAGGGCTGGAGCTGCATTAGAGTGTGTGTGCGTGTGTGCGTGTGTGTGTGTGTGTGTGTGTGTGTGTGTGTGTGTGTGTGTAAAAAAGAGCTGGGAATGAATGTGTGTGTAAATGGGTGAGTGTGGCCTGTCAATAAGACCGGAAAAGCACTATACTGTAAGTGCAGCCCATTTGTCATGAGTCTTTCTTTTTTAAAGTTTTTTTTTCAGGCTTTTGCCTTTACTTTAGTCATAGTGATAGGGTAGAGAGGACCAGAGAGAGAGAGAGAGAGAGAGGCGGGGAAGAAGCATATGGCAACATTTTCTCTCCTGCTCTCTCTGCTCTCTCTGCCTTATGGTGGTGTGACCAACTGTATTGGAAGTGCTCTTCTACTTCCTAGCAGTTCCTGACGAGCTAGGAAACCAAAGCAGCTCCACAGACTGTGCTGTCCAATGAGCAGTGGTGGAGACATCATCAGTCAGTCAGTCCATTTATATGACAGTGACTTCAGATACACACAAATGTAGCAGATAAAATTGTGCTCAGGCTGCTTCTACTTTCTGAGTCTTCACCAACATCTCCAGCTCTTCATCACTCTGGTTGGGCAGAGAGTTGATATTTCCCATGATGACTCACAACAGAAAGGACCAATAGTACATCTCCACTTCCAAGCCTTCATTTTTGCATCAACAGCACGGCAACCATGAAAACACCTCTTCATCTCAGCTGGAATAGGGTTCCAAATAGTTGTTCTAATATAGTTGTATTAGAAAATTTTAGATTGTCATGGTCAGAACATTTAAGCATTTGGTTTAAATGATAAACGGCAGACTATCAGAAGAAAACGTTATCACTTATCACATAGCTCACTATAGGATGCATATTGTTTTCTCAGATTATATATTTTATGGAGACCAAGAGGCTAAAACATCATTTTTTTCCACACTGTATCAACTGACAACATCAAAGAATTATTGTCAGATTTCTCCTGTATGTCCTTTTGCAGAAGTGTTTTGACTTTATGAACATTTCCTGTGTGTCATATGGTGCAAGTCTGTAGAATGAAGCCCTGACAACACAGTCGCTCTCTTAACATTATATCACTGCATCTGTTTTGAGTTTTTGCATCTAAAAATCTGGGCTCTGTCCAGGCAAGCTGTCAAACTGCTCCAAACTCCAACAGAGGAAACCTTAAACGAAGCCTGCACAGGCTTTCTTCTAAATTTGAAGGCAGCTGCTGGTGGGGGAAGACTTAATTACAGCCTCTAATTAAGTAACATTATGAAAAGGGTTTTGTGCACTTAAACTGGGGTATACCAGCAGCATTAAGTGCTGCCATGTGGTAAAAAAAAAAAAAAAGAGCTTGATTATTTCTGTAGCAGCTGTTCCTGTGTGACTGTCCTGACATGAAAACAGTTTTTAACGTCCCCTAAGTCATTAACTTTATTTATTTTGAGTAAAAAAAAAAGAAAAGAAAGAAATAAAAACCAGAACTGAAGATTTTATAACTTTGCTTCTTGAGATCCTCAATGTGCTTTAGTTTTTTGCAAAGAGGCTCTAGTCAGCAGCTAATACAGTAGCTTCACCTTTGTTCAATTCACAAGGTTCAACATAAAAACAATAAATATTACCAAATAGCCCACTACCGTTTGTCCAAAACCTGCTCCTCACACTCTGTCAATCCCATCTCTTCTTACCAAACATCACCCTCTTGTGGTACATCAACTTCATCACAGGCACATATTGGAAGAATGGAAGTAACAGCAACTGAAGGAATGTTTTCTTCATTTTCATTCATTTCTTCCACATGTAATATGTACAGCTGCATTTACAAAAGTAGACTTCTATTTGTGTAATTAACCACTATGATACAGCCTTGTTAGTTTGTCAGGGACTGACAGAATTAACTGACAAGGATTTGTTTCCTCTGCAGTATGTGGATTTTGACGCTGATTAAAGATTCAACGAAATCTTCCGAGGCTAAAATAGACCTTTCTCAGCCATCTTGACTTACTGTCATAGTATGATAAGTGCAGATATCACTAATGACATAAAAATGCCTCTGTTGTGTTCAGTTTTCCCAGAAAGTCAAGTTCTCTATTAGGAGAAACCTGAAAACATAGCAAAAACACTGGATTCAAAATTGCAACAACTGAATGGAATTTAGACATGATTTTTATGATACACATATGTGCATTTCTTCCATTTATGAAAAATGTCTTACAGGCAAAACTTTCTGCTTTGGTTTGTAGATCTGATCTGCATGAACTTTTGAAGGTTGCAGTCACATGCAGCTGATGCTTTTTCCGGGTTACTCTTTCCTGTGTGCCCAAAACTTATCTGAACAAATGAAAGAATCACATGAATTACAAACAAACAACAAACATACAAAAGCAGCTTACACCTGTGACAGTCAGGAAGTCTGTTGGGTAGGAAGAGGCGGAAAGACACAGAGGAGGGGAAAAACACGGTTTACACTCTATTATTATCATGCTCCATTTCTACTTTGAATTGCAAACTGATCCCTGGCTCTGTATATATTGGAACTATGTCTCCATTAAAGCCATTCAAAGCTGGTACAATCCTGTTTTCATCATCCTAGAAACGTAGCAAAAATAAGACCAATTTTAACTTTTTAAAGACACTGAGACCCTTTTACTTGCTTTTATCTCATCACACCTGGATTACTGCAACAGCTGTTTTAACTGCCGGAGCCAAAAGTTTATAAATCAGCTCCAGACCATCCAGAATTCAGCCACCAGGCTTTTAACCAGAACAAAGAGAAAGGATCATATTACACATCTTTACACGGGCTACCTTTATGTTTTAGAATTGATTTTAAGATCTTACTAAGCATTTCATGGCCTTGCCTCCTGCTATATTTCAGACCTTTTAATACCTTATGTGCCAGCCCGTACCTTGAGACTAAAGGAGAGAGGGCGTTTGCTGTCAGGGCCCTGAGGCTCTGGAACAATCTGCCCCAGAAGATCAGGCGAACTGAGTCGGTTCTCTGTTTTAAATCCCTTCTTTGAACATACTTTTATTGGAGAGCCTTTCATGGTTTATATATTTGATCTATTTCTTGCTTTTATGTTCTTTGTTTTTCTATGACCTTTGTTTTTCTGCTGCCTTGTAAAGCAATTTGTTTTTAAAAGTGCTCTATAGATAACAATTATTATAATCATTATTATTAAAATTATTATTATAAGATCTGCTCCCCTTTGGCTCCACCCCCATCCAAACACTTGTACCACTGTTGACCAATGGGGAACTTCAGTAGGAAAGGAACATCACAAGTCTTATGCTGTTGACTTGTCTACAATAAGCAGGCCTAAGTCTTGTGATTTTCAGCCTGAAACAAGTTCTATGATTATCAGCAATCAAACTCCATCTAGGCAGGGGGAGCTTAATGTTGTATATCTCACTGGGAGGCCTGAATCTCAGTGTCCAGGCCCCACTTTCCCAGTCTTTCGTTCTGCATTTGTGACCTGTTACCTCTTCAGCATGATTTGGGAGGAATTTGACCTAAATGCAGACACAGGTGTAGTGTACAGGAATGCTACAGTGAAGAACTGATTTATTAACTTACAGGACACACAAAAGATCACGCTGGCAGGAACACAAAGACAATATCAAGGAAGAACATATTGACAGACCAACAACAGACAGTCGTCTTCTTCCTGTAGTTTTCCAGCGGTTGGCATCTGGCATTTGGTGCATTACTGCCACCTTCTGCTCTGGAGTGTGGATCAGACAACAGACTCACACCTTGTTTCCCTTATGCACACACACACAACACATAGCCTATACACAAATCCTAGCCTACCTCATATCGTATAAAAAAAAAACCCATGCCCCTTCAGAAACCCACCAGTCCCCCAATTTGTGCTCTCTCACTCATGTCCAGCAATCCTTTTAACTTGAGTTCCTGAACCCCTGACTCCTTTAGATTAGTCATAATCACCTCTCCCTGTGCCTCCATATGCCCTACACCTCAGAAATACATATTCCAGGCGTGGGCAACTATTCCACAAAGGGCCATGTGGCTGCAGGTTTTTGTTCCAACCAAGCAGCAGCACACCAGACCTGACTCATTTAATCAACTGATCTCAGTCCTCAGACAGTTGATTGGTCAAACTGTAGGCTCTTGGTTGGTTGGAACAAAAACCTGCAGGCACACGGCCCTTTGAGGAATAGTTGCCCACGCCTGAGTTTCAGTGACTTGTTTAATGCACAGTGACCTAGCCTTAACCTTATCATCACAACTTCCTCTCTCCTGTTTCCAATACCTGCCATAGTGGCTTCAATGCTGTTTTGAATTTGAAATAAATGTCTCCCTTTGCCCTCTCTGTCCCACCTCTCTTGCCACATTTAGCTGATTTTTCCTCAGACCAACAACAGGCAATGGGAAAACACTGAGGTAAAATACACGAGAGGTAAATGAGACACAGGTGGGGCAATCAAACACAGGTGAGAGTGAGACATAATCACAGAAAGACAAGACAAGGGGAACTTCAACATAAAACAGGAGTCAGGGAACAAAGGACGATCTGTAACACTAGTCACTTTATTCATTTAGTCTTAGTAGCTATTCACTTCCTTAATCAGCAGGGCTGGCTGACTGGGCCTTTGTCAGAGGTTCCTGCAAATGAGTTTGTCCAAGAGATTTGATGTCAACCACAGCAATGGAGTCATACTCTAAGCTTATGGGCTTTCACTTTTCCCTAGAACAGCAGCAACAGCTTGTGAGCTAAATACATGTGGGGTTATTTGGTTGAGCCACATATTTGTTCACATTATTATACATATTATTTTCCTGGGACAAGAAGGGAGCCGCAGGCTTATGAACAATTAAAAAATGATTTCACAGATCTGACATGATGAGACACCAGAGGGAGCACTGAGTCAACTGATATAAAAGCCATCAGGTATTAGTGAATTTCTGTTTGTGTAGTCTACAGGTGTAATGAGGCTGAAGAAGCCATAGTGTTTCATTTTCAAGATTAGTTAGTGAACTTAGGCCAGACCACTAATATGTGTCCTAACATCATTTTTGATTCCAGGCTGCGTAGTGACACATCTGATGAGCTGTGTTTGTCATTCTGGGAAATAAGCCAACAGTTACAGGACAATCCTGTGTTTTTCATCCAGGGAAGCGAACAAACTCCAGCCAGAGAACTCCACAGCTACGTGCCAAGTAAAACAAGTTATTCATCTAAGAAGTTGTCTGCCACAGCAGTTATGCAGCCCATGTCCCCATGAACCCGTCGCCAAGGAAAAGCACTTTACCACAACTTTTGTGGCAATTTAATATTTATATATATTTGTTCTCTTTTGTGAGTTCATCACACAGTATATTTTATATGCAGCTGCTGAAACTGTGGATTCAAGGTGAATTTGGCAAGATTTTATATTGTTTAAAAAAACAAAAACATATGAGATGTAAACTAAATCAAACATTCACAAGTGATATTTTGAAATAGAATTTGATATAATAAAATAAAATAAAATAATATGACAATACACTCAGTAACTTTTCAACCAATGAGGTGGTGACATACAAACATGTCTCCACAGGGCCTCCCTAGATTTTGACACTCCAACACTCCAAGCACAAACACCAGATCACACACTCTGCTTACAACTGAATGAACAGAAACACATGGACATGTTTATATGCTAAATGTATTGAACTGAACCCCTGCTGGTACTTTTCTGACCATGTGCCCCCCCTGGCGATCGTGGCCCTAAACAACCGCACAGAGTGTTTATGCTAGCAGCCGGGCCTGTGTCTCCACACTGAGTGTACCCTGGAGATGTGGCTCTATTAGTGTAAATCTACATGCTCTATAGCAATAGAATCATCACAACAGGTCTTGTCCAAATTTTCCAAAACATCCTCAATCATTGGTCTCAGGAACAAACATGAGTAAAAAAACAAAAAAAACAAAATCCATCATGCATCTGCAGTGTATGACTCATTTTATATTTACAACAGTGTTGGTTTGAGTTGTGGTTCATGAAGGTTCAATAAATTCTGTCTTTCAGGGTCAAACCTGCAAAGATCTACACCTTTGAAAAAGCTCCAAGTCAAAAAGATCCTCACTGAGTGTCATCAGTAAGACACATTCATCAGTGACTTCCTCTAACAGCAAAGTCATTTGACCTTAACTGGGAAATTAACCACAATATAATTGTACTGTACACATCTGTAATCTGAGATTTTTATGTTTAATAGTTGTTGTTGTTGTTTTTTTGAGTGGGGGTGACAGTGAATGACTGTTGACAAATACTGATGACATCTTTCACTTCAGTCCAAAGCTGTACTTTCAGCAGTTGATGAACACAGCTCAGTGTAATATGTGGTGAGGGAGAAAGTCTGCACCGCCCTCTGGTGGCAGTGCTCCTATTTTAATCTCTTCAAACCCCACAACTCACCTGTTTGGACTCAAACTCTGCTGCCAAACTTTGTTCAGCCTCAGAGAGACATTTTAAAACTCCAGCTAAGAGTCAACATTTCTACAGACATCAGACATTCATGCTGATTTTGTTCCCGTACTTATAAAATGATTAATGTGACATTAAACTGAACAATGCATTATGCATTATACATTATTCAGTGTGTGTGACAGTGGAATTATTTTTCCGGAGTTAAAGCAAAATTCAAGTGAAAAACTGGACTTTATGAGTTACACTGTTACCAAATCAATTCACCAACATTACAACTTGGATTCTCCATCAGTCCTAATAGAGTTATTGTCTCTATTTTGCATGGGCCGCATTGATTGTTTTTCAGTTATTAATACAAAATTAATAATAGCCTATGTTGAGCTGTTAAATGGCTAGTGCCTCATTATCCATGATGCATGTGTGCTGCTTTTATGATGCAGTATATTTGAGACTAATGGACCAGAGCAGACTGATAACATGGGGCTACAATGATTCGTTGATTAATCAATTATCACAAACTTTTTTGATGACTGATAAGTGTCATTTTTCACACTTGCTGCTAATAAGGTTTCAAAAGAAAGGATGTGCTGCTTTTATTTGTCTCTTAAAAGTCAACTGAATATCTATGGAGTGTTGGTTTGAAATTATGGGGATCTTCTTTACGTTTTTTTCCTTTGGACAAAACAATGAAATAAAAGGAGGAAATCAGTACTTGGTGGTGGCTTGGCTATAGAGAAAATTGCATTAATACCGTTATTGGCAGTTGACCACACCTCCTATCATGAATATGCACATTAGTTATCACACTAATAGAGTCACGTGGACAAGGAATGAGATGGTGACACAGACAGTGCTCTCTCTTGATAAACACTGGCACAAATTTCTGTTGGGCACACAAATGTTCCACTATGGAGAATATCTTTGATCATCCTCTCCCCACATTATGATTGAATTTAGACAACACTTCATTACAGAGCAGTTAGGATTGATCTTCAAATGGATTATGCCTGTAATGTGATTAGAGACCCTCCCCATCAAATTTTATTTCAGTGTTTTTTTCTTCTTTTTTTTAAACTGTATCAAGAGTTCAACTGAAAATGGCAATCAACACACCCTGCTGGTGTCCACAGGGTACAGACCAGTGGATTTACCTTTTTCAGACTCAGACTGAGCTCTTTATGCACTGAGAGTTTACCGGTGCCCAGATCATTGCACCAGGTTTTTATTTTCACAAGTTTGCTGTTTTATTGTTTATGGCACCAAAATGTGAAAAGCTCTATATTTATAACCCTAATATTAACACTCATAATAATCTATCATAAATGATTCATGAAAAAGATTTTTACACATAAAACTGTAGCTTTATTACTTTCGCCCCCATTTTTACTATGTATTATTCTAATGTAGGTGTAGGTCCAATAAATGCAATGGTAGTTATCAACCTTTTCCCCAAAAAATACTTAAAAAGAGTAAATGTAGGCCAATTTTGTATAATGGAGTTATTTTTCCTCTGTGTCAATCACCTTTATTAATGTTATTATTTACATAGGCTACTATTGTTATTGTTGTTGTTTCCCTGCTCTATACTCATTTTCTTCACCTGTCTATCCCTCCTGTGAGATAGTATATATAATTGTTATGTTTTTCCTCTCTTTTTCACGCTCTTGTAATGTGAATATTCGTCTAGCTATATGTATCATATGCATGTTGCTTCATGACAGACTAAATGAAATGAAACACACCCACCAGCCACACAAGGGTTTCAAGTCAGGTGGAGGTTTAATAGTGTCAGCCACGCGAAGACAAACACGAGGCATCCCTTCCCCACGCTGTGCATTCACCGTACAACACTGTAGAGTATAGTAAGCATAAGATTATCCATGTAAACTTAAGTTAACAAACAACCAAACTTCAACAACAAAACCCCACCCAGTTTTACAAGGGCGGCTTCATTGGCCTGCGCGTCTGTAAATCCGTTCCCTCTTTATTTGGCTGCTGCGATTGGTCGGCGGTGACGACAATCCCGAGCCGAGCTCCCGCCCACCGAGCGGATCAAGTTTGAATGAACAACAGCAGTCTGTTCTGGAGGTGGTAGTTGCATTTGCAGTAATTATTAAAAGTGTGTATCATATCACGGGCGCGCGGATCAAGGATGGACATGAAGAAAAGAATTCATCTAGAGTTGCGGAACCGCACTCCGTCAGACGTAAGTTGGCCTCTCATCTCGCTGCTCATGTTTCACACTCAGCTAATGGAGAATCTCTCGTGTGATGTCTTGGGTTGTGGGGGATACAAAGTTTCTTCCAACTTAAAAGATGATGGAGACGTCAGGTCACATTGTTGCTTTGCGGTTGTGTTTCCAGCGGCCAGGTGCTGCAGGTAGGCTACGCTGCTTCAACTTTTGTGCGGCTCTGAGCTTCACGTTTTTTGCAGTTTGAGATGCAGCACAGCTTTTTATGCCAGCGGTATAAACAAGGCAAGCGGTGCGAGGAGCCATATTTGTAACTTTTCATCTACGAATGCGCCTCTTTTCGTTTTAAAAGCCGTGATATTGTTATTCGCTCGCCGATGCAGAAGTGCTGTTTGCATGCTTGGACTGGAGAATGCATTCAGAGAAACATTTGGAGCCGTGCACTTGGCGCGTTAAAGGATGCGGATACTCAAAGTCATGAAATTATCAATGATGCATAAAGATCATAGCCTCGATTTATCGTCTTGTTACTGCG
>OMNW01011528.1:72740-84765 GCA_900303245.1 Selene dorsalis | reverse complement strand
AAAATCAAAATCCCATCCTCTGTTCTGAGACTTCTTTCACAGAAAACAAGGCTCCAGTCAGTGACAAGCTTCAGCAGTGCAGAAAAGGAAGATCCTCTGTCAGAATCCCTGGGACAGTGGAAACAAACACACAGCAAAATGGAACCTGTCATCTGGAACCCAATTTATAAAACACATTACTTGTTTTGTTCTTAACTAAAGCCATGATTAAGTTGTGTTTTAGGAAAAAAAAACAAAAAAAAACATAATGCTGTTGCCAACATCTGCAGTTGATTGATACTATCCAATTTTGTGGGATATATGGGAAAAAAAAAAAACTACTTCATATCTCGATCCACAGTATGATTGGTGTACTTTAAGTATTCTATAAAACTGGAATACAATGGAATCACGGATCAAGCTTTTCATTTCTTAATTTAATTTTTGTTCTTTAAATACATAATATATGTTGCCTCAAGGTTACCAGCCTTGTGCCTCTTCATTTCCTTCCTTTTGTCAGCTCTACGCTGTTCAACATGTCACTTTTAACATTCAGTAGTTGCTATGAGACAGCGTAAACTACATAAACTCACTTCAATATACAGTGAAAGAGGACAAGGAGTACCCACACCTTACAGTGTCATCAACCCTGCGTCATTTTCTTGTAAAAGGGATGCCATGAGTTTCTAATATGATTAGAATATAATAAATAATAACATTTGATCATAATTCTTTAGTTATCTGGTACATGGCTGGAAAACATGGCATGTTGCATCTTTATGAAAGGCAGCCAGAGTCAATACTTGCTCCTCTTCACCCACAGGAAATCAGACCCACCATGACGGGCAGAGAAAAGGCTTTGTAAACATAAAATATAATTTAGATTTAGTCATCAACACAATGAGTCAGAGATGTAAAACACTGTATGTGAAATTCTTCACATCACACACTCTTACTTTAAAAACAGCCAGGCTCTTCCAGTATTTCACCTCATTGACCCTATGAATGCATGGAGTGCTCCACCAACCAGCTTTACAACAGGAGCCATTGTACAAGTCTCCCTTCATGCATTTATCTGGCATCTACTCTGCATTAGCAATGCAGGCCCGTTCTTTACAGCTACACAGGAGAAGCAAATTTGTATTCTGCAACGCAAAACTCTGATGTCTCCCGACCAACAAATTAGCACTCAGTGTGCCTTCCAATGGGAGAGAAAAATAAAGAGCAAAACCTAAATGTTTCCTGATAAGTCCACTTGGGGATAGAACAAAAGTGCAGCATTGGTTGAGCAAGTATGCAGTAAAACATGAGGCTTTTACAATGGCTACATATGTTTCTGCAAAACATATACTGTAAAGACATTTACACAGCGTGATGGGGAAATATGCAAACCGGTTCACAAAGAGCAGAATACTCTGATCTTAATGCAACTGCACAGTAGGTTGACATCTATACTGTTGATGTTACTACCCGGAGAAATCTATGCTACTAAGAGATTCTACACAAGTTTTTAGAACAGTACACACAAGTTGGATGAGGATTTGCGCACTGAATTGTTTCCTTAACATGGCGTTAATGGAAAGCTCCCGTCTTTTACAGTGATTAAGAATAGCAGGACTCCTCTTTTCTTAAGGTAAATGAGGTGGCCAAGGTTCTCCCACAAGCTCATCTGGTCTTTGTTGCATGTTTTGTCAGCCGCAACGTCGCAAACATGCCCTCCCGCTCCTCTTCTCCTGCTTCCTCCAGGAAGAGGGAGGGAATCTTCATAAGGCCTACCTTTGCTTCATCATCCACCACCAATGCTCAGCTGTGAGACACAGGGAAGCTACATAGGACTACATGAAGAACACAACACTTGAACTAATGCACAGTGCAAATAGGCTTCTCCCCCTTTCTTCCATCTCTCCAGCCTCCGGAGACAGGCAGGCATTGAGGAGAGGTGGGGTGGAGAGGGTTAACTCCAGACAGCACCCCTGCTGGCAGGCAGCCTTTCTTCTTTTAGTTTATTTTTTATTTTTATGTCTTTCTGGGAATCTCCTGCCCTGGGGGGAGGGGTTGGCGGGTGGTGGTGTGGCTGAAGAACAGGAATGGAGGGGAAGGGGTTTGGGGAGAGGATTCTACTTGTACAGGCTCATAGTTGGGCTCTGGTACATGCACATGTAGGCGTCACACAGGAGGCGCCGGGCCTGGCCCTGGATGCTCTTGGGATCCAGAGCGTGTAGCTCCTCTGGGGTCATTTTCAGGTAGACCTCAACCTCTGGACAGGGAGACACCTGGGGGATGTTGAAACCATTCTGCCCTCCTGCAGGGTCACATGTGCAGTCATTAGAAATAACACAATTTATAGAAGAAAAGCCAAGGGACACAATAAAGTGTTATTGTTTGGAGCACTAGATAAATAGGATTTAATGCATCACAGCAAATCACAGTGTCGTGGATACCGCCTATAGCCGATATGTACACGATTTATTATGTGTATTATAAATAATAAATACTGTATTTATACTCTACAGTAATTCTCTTTCCAGCACCACTTGTATGGTTTGATATAATCATGCACTCAAATGTTGTTGCGATTTTAAATTACAACAAACCATAACCATTAGATGATTGATTGACTTGTCAATAAATGGAAAAACATACTGAAAAAAACCAAACTATTTTATGAAAACCGAATACTTAGTAATTGATCAGTACGTTATTTTAAACAAAACACGATCTAGTTCCAGCTTCCTACTGCTGCTTGTCTTTGATATATAGGATAAATTTTGATTTATTTATTTCACATTTCTAACAACTCACTGATCAATGTAATGACTGTAAAAATGAACCAGTGGATAAATCTATAATATGATGGAACAGTAATTGCATCACTAATTTCCCAGTTAAGGTTGGACATAAATGCAGTGCAGCAGTTCATATTATACATATGTACAGCTGCTTAATGAAAATTAACAGTTACGCTGTGTCTCTACGCTGTTTTGCAATATCACAAACGTTAAGTTTGGTTGAAAATTTAAACAATAATTAGTCACGAATGTGCTCTGTGTAGTGATTAATGACTCTAGTCTATTCTTCATTGGTGTTCTGAGGCTCACGAGGATCTGTTAAATTCCTTCAGTTGTGATGCAGTTATAATTTCTCATCAGTACCCTCGATAACAACTTCATTTCAAAAGTCAGTTTGATGTGGAAACAAACACCACATCAAAAGCCCATGACACTTACCATCACGATCTGCCATACTGTCGAAGAAGAGCCAGGCGGAATCAGCGCTGCCGTACTTGACGAAGGCCACGTAGTGACTGGTTTCGATGCACAGTACGGCGAACAGCTCCATCCTCTGACGGGGAAAACTGCCCTGCCGCCCTGTACCTTCTTGTAGCTCCTTGGGGACAGATAGTTTGCCGTGCCGATGGGCTTTCCTCCTCGGGTGGAGGTGAACCTAAATCAGAGACATCATCCACACGCTCTTTGTTACTGTGGCTCATTAAGACCAAACTGAAGACGTTGAACATTTTTCACATAACGAATATTGGAAAATAAAAGGTATGAAGTACATTTGAAGCTATTCATACTGCCGGTTTGGCATGGAAGATATGAATGAAATACTATCTCAGCAAACACACTTCTCATTGGGAAGTAAAGAAATGAACAGACCATGTGTTACAATGTACTGTTAAAGACACGGTTCTGCAACATAACTTCTGCATTGAGACAGTGTGATTCCTTTGTATTTGGCGCCACCAAATGGATCATCCTGCCACAGACGTTGCAATTCTTGTTGCTGTTCAACTGGTGTTGCAATAATGCCCTCTGTGGTTTACCTGTGTATTGCACTTTTCACAGAACTGTTTAATCTTGCCCGCGGTGATATCCCCGTCCTCATAACAGTCTCGACACTCGTACAGGGCCAGGCCTCCGCAGATCCGACATTCCCTTGGAGCTAGATAATAAAGACACATACATTTATTACTGCTGACATACTGCACACAAGTGTAGTTCTTTAAAAAGTTAAGGGCAGATTTGAAAGCAAGAAAAAGGAAAGGGTTCTTTTATCTTAGCTGAGCTGCAGTGACAACTCAGCGAAATTTCATTACCGAATGCCACACAGCTCTGAATCACCATCGATCGTCAAGAACGCGCCACGCTTGCACGCTGGAAACAAAAAATATTAGATACAACTCACTGTCTTCAAGAAGGTCTGTGATGTCTAACTCTAGCGAGGGGAAAATCTTGTTGAACATCTTAAAGTCCTTGCCAAAACGGGGCATCTGGATAATAAGGCAGGAGGGAGCCTGGAGAGGGGGAGGGGGTCAGGAAAAAGAGGCAAGGAGAAAACTGAAGTCATCAACTGAAGCAGGATGAATATATCAGCAAAGCTCAGTGCACACAGATACTGAAACCTGGTGCAAAGAGGGTGCCAGAACAGAGTGCTCACAGTGTGCCTGATAGTCACTGCACTACAAAGTCACATTACAGTTTTCTCTTTTCAAGAAAAAGCAACAGTCAATCATTCTTTGGAAATTATTAATTATGTGGGATTAAGTAGTCAGGTAAAGACTCATGGGAACAAAAATGAAGCATAAGATAAACTTTCACAAGACACAGGACAATATTCTGTGATTTCTGTTCTACACTTCTAGTTTTAATTAGATGTCTCATCAGCAGTGGAAGCTTCTTTTAATATGCCATGTGTCACATATGGGTTTGTTTTTGGCTTCACTTGTGTGAAAGTTTTTCCACTCTCCAGCATTCTCACTCCGCCCATTCCACTGTATCTCCAATCACATCACAGCTTTTTGTTCTCATGATCAGGATTAAAACTATCCATAGACTTACTCGTGTTTTCATTAACTTCCATTATGAAATTCACAGTGATTAAGAAAAGCACTGTATACCCTTATTAAAACAATAACATTCAAGTTTTACCACTTTTATTTCAATAACAAATAATTAACACAAGAGGGAGCCAATCCTTAAACACAAACTACTAAAGCATCTAATTTCCCCACAAACTGCCTTTGTTGGATTAAAAAGTTAGGTTTGGAATGGAAATTAATATCCAAACTTCGGTTTGACTATACCAAACCAGAATGAGTGTGACAAACGAAACCACAGCTCCATGTTACCAAACTTTCAATTTTATTTGTGTTGACCTGGTGAATAAAATAAAATGAATTTTACCTCTGCAAACTTTAGGTCACTGTTGATAAAGGACCACTCCAAGAGTTGCTGGATGGTAGGAACTCCGACCTTGTCCTTCTTATCCATGAAGATCTGGTAAAAGTAACAGTCCTGGACTTTCTGTCCTGCAGACCTGGAGAACAACCTCTATTCATTTATATAAGTTTCATACACATCTTACATTTTCACAGGACAAAAGGTAACACAATATTAAATTAACTTTCTGGAATACATAGACATCTTGGGTTGCTTTAACATTCAATACAAATGGCTTATTAAATTGAGAAATTTATATTTTGCTTTTACTATGAAAGCAGGGCATCTGGCGGCTTAACTTTACCATCTTGAAATGTGTTAACTAATTTTCTGCAACAGCTGTATCCTGTCTCTGTATCCTTTAAAGACATATTTATCAGTTGCTGACAGATCTTCTCAGTTGACCAATTTCATTACTGTCTTTTCAAGTGAAGCAAGGACCCAGAAAAAAACCTTTTGTTTCCTGTCATTAACATGAGTCAAAAATGACATGAGTTTACAGTGTGTGCAACTTCTTGGCTTAAGTATGAAAGCGTGAGCAAGGATTATGTTAACTTTAAGATCACCATGGCATTGCATTGCATGGTCCTATAAAACAGTAGACAGGGATGATGACATCTGGCTCCCTTAGATATAAACTCTACTCATCTGGACTGCAAAGCCTTAAACAGGACTATTGAAGGAGTTTTCATTACGCGACCAAAGGAACTCCTACAGTTAAACCGCTTTGCCCACACTGTCCGCTGTTCAATCTCCAACGTAAGCACTGCAGCACAAGTGAAACTTTATGTGACTGTGTAAATCTAAATATTACAGATTTAGACACAGTCTGTTATGTGCTTGTGGTTTTTGCAGTGGTGTGTTTGGAACTATATTTGCAGAGTCTGGTACGCAGTGACAATCAAGGACATGTCAAACATACTGTATGGTTTGTGTGTGAAGAGTAATGACTGCATCATTTAACTATTTCAGGAATTTCTAGTGCTATGCAAAACCAGCATCTAAAACATTACTAAAAAAAAATTAACAATACAGAAGTGCCTTTGGGCACTTCTTTGTAACAAAAGAGGTTATGCATTCTTTGAGAAGGCATCTGGTCCTTACCTTAGCTTGAGCAGCGGATCCACCCTCAGTATGTGATGGAAAAGAATATTGAGGAACTCCTCAGGATCTGCAGTACAAGACATGCGTTAGTGAGATTTGATAGTCTTTAAAGTAATGTACAAATGTTGTCTACAGTGTAAACACTAAAAACGCTGTAAAGTTGACAGCATACATGTACATACTACGCTAATATTGCCATATCTCTTTTGTTTCTAATGACTTGCCACAGTGTATTCTACAGTGTATTTCCATTCTCCTACCTTTCTCCTCAGAGGTAAACCCAGAGGCAGCTTCTACTTTCTCCAGGATCCTTCTTAGCTTCATGACTTTTGTGGCACATACATACCCATGTCTGGAGGATGAAGACAGAGCAAGTTACAGACCAGCTAAATAGCAACATATGGAAACGTGACATTAGCTTTGCCAGTGGAGTTTGTGTCATATGTGCCCATGGAATTTAAATGAAGTAAATGAAACCAGTAATAATTCAGATTCAAACCTATGTGGGTCTGTTTTGTTTATCTGATAAGAAATCATATCTTAGCTCTTATTCAAAGGTCCTATGATAATTTAAGCAACAGCTTTCAACTTCCTGTGAAAACAAAAATTTAAAAGATCAACAATCTGCCCAGGTGATGGCAACACGCCACTATCTGTAAATGTTAATGTTAAAAACCTGTGGCATAGTATGTAAGCAATGGACCATTGCTACTTACATGCGCAGCGGGTTGACTATCTCTGTGCGTAACAGCTCCTGGGTCTCTCTGTAATATTCTACATCAGTCTTTGATCGAGGTCTCAGCAGAACTGTGTCCAGTACAGAACTGAAGGAGAAAAGACTGCAGAACAGAACATAGCAAAGAGGGATCAATATCTTTTTGCATATTTAAGATAATTTAACATTATCCTTAGCATTATTTGAATGATAATCACCTATATTAAGACATTTTTTGTATATTTTCAGGTGACGGATGAATGTGATGGATTTTCAGTTGAATTTGTGTTTACCTAATTAGAGCAGACTTTCTGAAAGAATGTCATTTGTATAGGAATTGTAGCATTTGATACTAAAATTCTAAACTTGAGACTGGTAAAAGCATAGTTAAAGCAATCTCCTGTAATTTGAGAGAGTAGTTTGGGTTGACTGCTTCGTTCAAAGGCCCTTTGGCAAACTTGGCAGAAACATCGGATGTACCACAATCATCTAGCAAGCTCACAGCGGGAATACACCTCCGGTCAGAGCCAGTGGTCAGAGTTAAAATAGTTTACTAATAAGCCTCTGCCTCAAGGCAAACACAGCACTGCTGTCTGAGGAAACACCACGTAGTCAATCAATATGACTGAAGTATTTACTCTAAAACCAAAAGAGCACTGACCAGAAGAGAGTTGAATCCAGGTAACAAGAATTGTAGTGGCCCTGGATGCCTTTCTTTTTTCCCACCATGATATCTAGACCATCGTTCTCTGTGCGGGGAGGCGTGTTTTCATGGACTACTTCACTCAAGTAACCCCCGAACGCTGCATAAACACACACACAAAGTACAATTTCAATTTGTCAATTTTTCAATACAAAGCATTTGGAAGCATTTGGTAATTTGATGTGTTTAATAATGAGTATGCCTCCTGCTGACTCACCGATGGAGTTGCACCTCTCAATGGGATTGGAGGAGTGGTGCAGGGACGGGAAGCGGGAGTCAGGCCGGCAGCATTTGAGCTTCACAAACAGGGCTTTCTTGGGTGGGCAGGTGAAGTACCGTGTGCCTTTGAATGTGCCATCAGTGCAACCAGGACACTCTTCTTCCTGGAAGAGAGAGTCAATTAAGATGCAGGTCAGGTACTGCATGTGAAGACGCTTTTACTTATTCAGTCTTGTACGTGTGTGCCTGATCATCACTCATTTCATAAGTCTTCTTTATAAATTGCACTTTACTCTGATCCTGTTTAATGTTTTAGGGAAATATGTTTATTCAGTTTTTTCCAGGGTGCAATTACTTCCTCGGTTCTTGTCACAATAAAGCTGGCAGGCAGCAAAGCAACGAAACGTTGACTATGCCAACAAATAGTCAGACACAATACATTGTGTACAGATTAAACTAACACAGTACACAGTTGTTTACAGTACATCCAGCACTAAGCACTTCCCCGTGTTTACAGTTTTTATGCTAAATTAAGCAACCGGGTGTTGGGTATAGGTTTAGACTGAAGGGTTGAGAGTGGTACAGACCGATTATGTAACCCTCTGCAAGAAAGTTATTTATCCCAGGAACACATATACCAGTTTGTGTTTTTTTGTCACTTTGTGATATAGATGTTTAAATTGAAATGCTAAGTTTACATAGCTGTGTGGCTCACCAGCTCCAGCCCGGCCAGAGGCTCCAGCAGGCCAGGATGTAGACCCACCCATCGAATGACACCACACAGAGGGGGGTTCTCCTTCACCTCCACCAGAGAGCCCACCTCCAGGCCTGGCTGCCCACGGGGAGGCGTCGGAGGTCGCGGTGAAGGGGGTGCAGCCGGCGATGAGGGCTCGGACTGCTCTCCCATCACCGACTGGACGGAGAGGGAGAGAGGCCCATGACTCATGCTATCAATGGGCCCGGTCTTCCGGTTCAGGCTGAAGGGCAGAGAGTGGAACTTATTGTCACTGGACAACGAGGAAGAGGGCGGGGCTCTGGAGGGCGGGGAGGATTGGTTGAAGTCAGGGGGTGTGTCAGTAAGTGACTTGGCAGGGTCCTCCCCAACTGCAGTAGAGAAACCAAAAATCAAAGTTAGTGTCCATTCTAAAGAGCAAAACACATTATATTATGTAGGCTGTGTTTACAAGAGTGGAGATGTCAGAGTAAGGTGGGGGTTGAATGTGTGTTTTGGTGTAGAGTTATTCTTTAATACCACCATATCACCCACCATATCACCCAATAATGAGGGACACTCACATGTGTAAAGTGAAGCTCTCCTTTAAGTGTTGTTTTAAATCTCAACATCTTAGAGTATTTTCAAACATGGGCCAGCCATTCAATTATTATATCATGTCATATATTTTAAACTTGTCAGACACAAGTAAAAAATTGAAGTAAAATATTAACTTTATATCTACAGTAAGTAAGAAGAAAATACAACCAGCTTATTTGCAGTGGGTTTGCTAAGTCAACAGTGCTGAATCACTGTTCAGCACTATACACGGGTCCACAGCTCAGAAATATTCCCATGTGTATTACGTATGTAACTGTGGTTCTATGAATTTTGGATGACCGCCAGAGGCAGAGCTTTAAGCACCTGGATGTCCATCACATGCATGTGCAGGTCGAGTGTCTGTATCAGGAAAGTCACCTATGACGGGGTGACACATGCCTCCGCCCTCGCACTTGAGGCACATTCACCCCGGAAACAACCTCTTGGCAATCTTTTCATCATCATTCCGAGTGACTGCCTAGATCTGCCGGTCATTCGAAATTCATAGAACCGCGGTTAAATACGTAACCATTATTCTATTTCATTTCTACTGACCGCCAGAGGTGGTGCTTATGCACCTGGATGACTAATACCAACAGTGTCACGAGGAAGACCTACTGATGGCCTCCACAATTCACTATGACAACCGCTGCTTGGATAAAGGATGGCCCCGCTTATGACATGTGTGACAGACAAACAGTGAATCAGACTGACGGAAAGCCGCAGTCGCCTGGACATACATAAGGATTTTAAATACCTTTCCAAAGTAATATGCCTAAAACTGCTCACAAAAAAGTTTGTCTGGACACGCGCGAGCCAGATAAGCATCTTTACGACAATACGCACTGGAGCTCATGGGAAATGCAGTCTTCATTCCGGCAAAACATGAAAGCTCCTCGGAGTACCTTTAAAGAAGAGCTTCACTTCACACTTTGTTGACATAAGACCAATTCCAATCCTCCCCCTAAACACTCAGGCCCTGGACCCTCACTGACTTAACTGATGTCAGCTGTAAGTGACTGAGTGTGAGAGTCTGTGAGGGTCCAGGAATGGAACAGTACTTACCCCCTTTCACGTTACCTTGACAACAAAATGTTGGTGACTCTGTCTGGTCTAGGACTGATAATTTACTGTTTACTTTCAGCAGCACAAGGTGTGAGAGGGACAGACTCACAACAACTGTTCTTGGATCAAATCGGACCAAATCATCACCAATAATCACGAATTACACACAGTTGTGACGAGCACCGTTAATACTGACAGTAAACTTCTTTCTCCTGCTCTGTCCATTAACAATAAAGAAACCTGAAGCTCTCTTTGTCTACATTTGTTTATTTACCTTTTTTTCCTTTTTTTTTTAAACACTCGTTCTCCGACGGCATCCCTTGTAATTGACTTCACGACACTACGAACTGTGGGTAATTTCTTTACGCAAAGTCAGCATCGATGCTGACTTACCACAGGAGGGAATAAAGGGCTCACTCACTGACCCACTGACTTGATGATGTGACGATGGACCAGCACTCACACACTCAAGGACTTCCCGTGAACGCGCCTGTAAGTCAGTGAGTCTGTAAGGGGTCAGATTGGAATTGGGCCATAGACACTTGACCTGCACATGCATGTGATGGACATCCAGGTGCTTAAAGCACCGCCTCTGGTGGTCAGTAGAAATGAAATAGAACTATTTAAGATGCCCCCCATTAATTCCTGAAGGAAGTTTTCACCTGAAGATTCTGACCAAAATTTGAAAATAATCATGATGTGATGTCTGGTGTTCAGACTGTGTTTTTGGAGAGAAGAGTGTCACCTTTTTTAAGAATTCATGTTGGCGCCCCAGAATAGCTGAGTCAGTACATGCATAAGAAACAACTTCATCAATGTAATGTGATATTCGGTCAGTTGTGTTCTCTCTGTATTCTGACTTTCAGAATGAGTGATGCAAAATCACAAGGACTGTCTGAACTGTCATGACTAAGGTATACCACCACAAAGTTACTGGATGACTAAGATTAACTATTCCTCCATCGAAAGAACTACAGAAGTTTATAGCTTTGTCTGCTGAGATCACAGAAAAAAGAGCACCATTACCGTACGAGACCAAAAAAAAACTTAAAACACAGAGTGACCCTGAGGAACATGACAGTGATGACACATTCACAGAATGAATAAGCAGTTGTGAAAAGAGCACATCAGCCATTTCTGTCTGACCTCGTCTCATTTGCACAATTCAAAATTTGTGCGGTCACATGCAGTGTACTATTGATGCATTATTTGCCATATTGTTAAGGTTCATACCTTTTCGTGAATTCCTCACAACTGATATGCACTGACAAAATAACATGAGCAATAACATTTCTAAGTAGAAATAATACATAACATCCCCAAATTGTGTCCCCACACCAATGGACATACAGGAGTACAGAATGTATTGGGTGAATCAGTCCTGACACCAGGATAAAGGGCTTTACCAATGCTTTGCCTTGCAAATACTGTTACGCAGACTTTTTTATTGACTGTTCAACTGTATCTGCAACCAAAACAGGTCAACAGCTCGTTAATGACTCATTTGAAGCACATCAATGAAAACCTTATGTAACACCAACTACTCCATGCAGGCAGGATATGAGAGAAAAATGGTGATGAAAGACAACACGAGTGGAGAGATCTTTATAGCAAGCTACTGCAACAAACTACCTCTCTATACAAACATTTACTTAAAGCTTGTTGAAATTCCTTAAATCATAGGCGATGGTCAGCTTTGACAAAAT
>OMNW01011528.1:43801-72536 GCA_900303245.1 Selene dorsalis | reverse complement strand
CACACCTCATATAAATTATTTCTTAATCAATTTTGGGCTCATTTATGGGATATTACAGTGTATTATCAAATACTTCACCTCATAATTGCACCATATACTAGATTTAAAATACATCAATACAATCTCTGATGCATGACACTGCCAATATTACTATTGGCAGTATTTCTCCGCTGTATTTCTCTTTAATGTTCAATGTCAAATTAAGGCAAAAAATTCCCCCAGTATCTTCAACGAAGAAATGGTCTTAAATAAGTATAATACGCATAAATGTAAAACCTAAACTTTTATCACTAAGTTGCCCCCTATAAAGTGATGTTTTATATCACAATTATGAGGTGTCATATTAGTAAAAATAAAGAAAAAAAAAGTAAGTGAAGTAAAGTTGAAAAGTTGCCATAATCTTTTAAAAAACTATAACGTGCCCATGTGTTTTTAGCGGGTGGGAGAAACAGGCTCATATAGCAGTTACCAAAACTATATAGTGTATTGGATGCAACTTTTGGAGAACTCCTCAACCCACGCGGAGCACCCTTGATTCTGCCTGCATTAGTGTATTAAAATTATACAGAACCAATAAACGTGCGCCTAAGTAAAACCAACTAGTAGGTAGCTTGTTGTGAACAGGAGCTTGCTGTTGAGATGGTTGGCATCCCACAAGTACCCATATTTTACCTTCATCAATGTACCATGTGCTTTTGGATTTGGACTGGGCTGGGGGATCAACAGAGCTGCCATTTAAAGTATAGTAAAATTCAGACTTGCTTCTACTGCCACACTGATGACCTAATCCTGTAAATAACACAAGTACATGAAGAAAACAGACAGATAAGGAAAATGTGTATATGTCTGCAGGTGTGTGCAGCTGTGTACATGTGCGTCTGGGAGCATGTTTTGTGACTGTTTCAATGGCAAAGCCAGTGAGAAATTAAAAGGATAGAAAACACTTTCAAAATGCCGGTAAATGAGGCAATTTTCTTCATATAAGAGTGACAAGAAAAGAAAATAATCAAGGTAACTACACATTCAAATCAAATCAAATCAAATCAATGTAGCAGCAACAGGAATTTCTCCTGTTTTGTGTGAAATGGAGGTAAGCATTCCTTCTGTCATCATTAGCTTTCGAAAAGGGACGTTCCATTAAATTGCTTTATTGGTTGTTATTCTTTGCTTTGTTTACCTAAAACTGTAAATGCTTCTTTCATCAGGGACTTGCTAAACAGAAAAATTAGGGTTTTTGGTTTGTTTGTTTTTTTTGGCTTTTTTTATAAATGCAGACTCACAACCACACAATTTGATGGGATGCCCCTTTAACCAAACTGTGGGAACATCAGTTAGGTCTGTATCATAACAGCAGTGCAGTACCTTTGCTTTTTGGTTTGCTTTGGCCAGAGGACGACTTGTCACTGTTGGTGCCTCTGGGGGCAAAACTGTGCTTTTGCAGCCTTTGGTCCTGCATGGAATATTCTGCACAGACCAGAAATACATCCACATCAGAGCCACAGCAAATGTATCTGCCTACTATCAGGCACTGAAGGTCTTCCACAGCCCACTTACAAAGTATGCAAATTAATCTACTCCCATTTCCCTTTTCTGCAACATTTTTACCAACAACAAACCCCCAAACAATGATCATAGTTTGCTATGGTAAAGTATATAAGGTTGACAAAATACAGTTACAGTTCTAAACTGTACCCTCAAGACTAGTTAGCTAAAGAAAAATACTTTAATGTATGACACAGTCATTTAGGTTATCTGCCATTTGGAAAAGTGTCTTGTGTTACGCCCCAGAACATTTAGCCAGTAACAGAAAGTGTATTGCTTGAGGAAGGAAGCAGGCTAAAGATAGTGTATTTACTCGCAAGTCAGTAAACATGTGCATACAGTATCTAAAAAGTTTTCTTGTTTCTGCCTTTGCACAAAGGCTGACTGAGACATCTGGATATTGGACAACTTCAACTTCTCATCATCACAAGAAATTAGGAACCAATGAATATGAAATTCTTCTTCTTTCTTCTAAATTTTAAAGAAGCTCTTTTTGGTGATAATATGGACTTGGTGTATCCTTTCCAGAGAGGAGCATTTTCAAAGAGAGATGACAAATTTACAAAACTAACAATAGCTGGAGAGGCAGCAGTAGCACACATCAACAAACCAAATACGCTAATGTGGAGAACAAAGAGCCTGAGTATCTCACTTGACTTTCAAAAACAAGCGAGCCATTGGCACAAAAGGCTCTCTGTTCCCGCTGTGAGCAAAACACAAACCCAGAACGCTCAGAAGGAGCTCAGTGCTGGTCCGAGAGATGGACAGCTGAATACTTCCTGCAAACGCTATGGTTTGATGACATACACATGTTGCAAAAACAGAAACAAACATTAGGTGACTCACCTGGCATTACGTCACAGATGGGGACAAGTCGAGTGTGCTCCAAACTGGCAAAATTACACAGCAACTTCCCGTCAATCACACCATCCCAGTCCCCAATAGGATTGTCCTGAAAGAGTTGGAGACATGAGACCCTTAAAACCCTCTCAGATATGCTTCATCTGTCTAAAACTGCTCAGCCTGGTGCCACACGTGCTTCTTCCTCTAGGATCTTCTTGGTGACCAGTGAAGTCTGTTGTCTTATCTGAAAATAATGCTTAAGCTTGATCCTGTGTATTGTGATTGGTCCAGTTGCTCATCTGTTCTTCTCCACCACAGATCTTCCACCTCAAGTCCTACCATCTGAAAGCACAATCCCTATTCTTCTTCTTCAGTTTGGACTCCAGGTTTCTACTCCGCCGGAATAATCTAAGATAAGCATGAGGCCAGTGCCACTTGCTGAAGAAGGCAGGGCGAGGCTGGACGCAGAATGAGGCAGAGCAGTGGGCTCTCCTCAGCTGCCTGCTGGCCTTTTGCCATGCTGTTGGGTCATACAGCACTAAGTCTTTACCTCACTCCCCGCGTGACTGCCTTGCCTTTGTGTGGGTGGCTCAGATGCACTGAGTGGGTTGCTGCCAGTGCTGTTGGTACGGCTGCTAACGATCAGCAGTCAAATGCTTGAGTTATGTGTTTCAATCTCTCTATGACTACAATACAACTCTTGCCTAACAACAGTAGTCATAGATACCAGCTGCTGTGATCCCAGGCAACAAGACATGTTCCTTCAACAAAGAGAGAAACGGCTGCAACGAAAAACAAAAACACAGGACAGAAACCTGACATCCCCGGCGACACAGGTAATTTATCTAAAGCTTTTAAAGCTAAAACCTGAGATTTTTGTATGTCGATGCTCCCTTGAGACCAGGATCAACATGTAGTGATGTTCAAGCAAGCAGTGACAAAGATGGGACATAATCGCAGCTCACCTCGCTTTAAACTAAACTACTCCTAGCTGAATCCAAAAGTGGTGGGATTAAGCACCAAAGAAAAAGAATGATGTAGATTGCAAAACTGGAGTAACCAAAGCAAATGTGTTCTGACTTCCTAACCGTAAATTATATATTATAATTGTAAGGTGTAAAGTAACAATTTTTTAAAGATGCAGACTTAATGTCAGGGATCAGCAGTGAACTGTGGTGAAAGGAAAGCTTTATTCTTGTTTGTTTGTCATTTGCATTCTAGGGAACTTGTATTGCTTCCTATAGAGCTCACTAAAGAGCAAACAACACACCTTGCCCAGCTGTCTCTTGGTCAGGAGCAGCTGCCTGGTAACCAGTGAAGAGTCCAAGAAGTTAGTGATTCCTCCCAGGAAAGTGTGCCACTGACTGACTAATAATCCACTAACTATTTGAGCATTTCCAGCATCTATCCAGACATGCTGTTGAGGGTACATTAAAGGCACCCATGCAGCGAGAATCTTACTTACCATGTCAACTCCCACATAGTAGCCCAGGCTCTCGTTTCCTGGCAGCAAGTCACAAAAAATGATGGTGCCTCTCTCAGGTCCGTCCCTGGTCTGCACCAGGACCCTGGAGTTGATCTCCAGTGGAGGGAAGTCCTGGTCCTCTTCCAGATTGACGTGGTCCACTTCTAGCTCACCCAGGGCTTCATCATCATCATCCTCCCAAAGTTCAAGTTTGTCCAGGGCCACAAACACACCACATTCATCCTCACAGCGGAAAAGTTGGCGGCCCTGGTAGGACCCCTCTGTGAAGCCTTGGCCCCGGCCCTCCTCCTGGGAGAAGGAAGCAGAGGAAAGATGATAAGACAAGTGAAAATAGCGAGGCAGAACAGGAGCAAGAGAGATGATCAACTTATTGTCATAACAAGGAGGGCAGGTAGCACAGCTGCTCGCTCAGCATTCCTCAATAAGAGGAAGCTGACGTCACAGAGCTTTGAGAGCATATGATCGATTACTGCAGCAGGAACACAACTTGACTTTATGCTAAGATAAATACATTATTCCATTTCAAACATGGCAGCGGATGTTCTCATAACCCTATGGTAGCATTTTGTGCTTATTTTTGCTCATGCAGGCTTTAGATATTAAAATGTGCCTAATCACTATAATTGATGGCATATATTAGCAAAGAGAACACAGTGATCTGTATTTGGTGCAGGGCATAAAATTAGAATTCTGTCTGAAGCATATGTGCAAACTCTGAGGCCTTTATACTGAGCTGCAGTTTGAATGCTTGAGCTCCATCAGCCCACTCAAGAAAACTACAGCTGAACTGAGCAGAATAAACACAACATTGTGCTACAATAAATCAGCCCTTTGTATTGTGTTACTTATTGTACATACGGTACAGAATGAATGGCATGACATTCCATGATCATATTTAGTGATGGGATTAAACAAGTAGTTTGAAAAAAATGAAAACGTTGTCATTTCTGTTTTGTTTCAGCCCTGACTAAAGTAACATGTGTGGCCACTCTACAAGAAATTTAGAAGAACATGGTGCAGCTACTTAATTTAACCATTTCTTCCAGAAATCTGACCTGTGAATATTTAGCTTTTGATTCTGCCTCAGTGGCACTGCTTTGTGTTCTGTACAAACTGCTCTAAAAAGTCACAAAATCTAATCAAAAATAATCTGCATGAACTCTGGTTTGTTTCAGTTACAAGTAATTTCTAAACAATGTAAGTATAACACGACATGGACTCAAGCAAAACCACACATTTTTTTCTGCCTTTTTTTTTAGGAACAGCAGTACAAACACTTCATTCACTAATGAATGCCAGTGATAAGCAGAGATGTTTATACTTCTGTTCCTAACATATGAAGTACAGAGACCACATTAGGTCAGCTGAGAAAAAAATAAGAGCAATGAGTGTGTGTGTGTGTGTGTGTGGAGGGGGGGGTCCCAAATAAGGACAGCCGGTTTTTAAATGTTACTTGGATCACACAGTTACCTAGTTTCAGAAAGCACTCAAGAACCACTTCCTTGCTGTTTCTGATGTGTCAGAGTGTCTTGTTTTCACACATTCTGATGTGGACCAAGTGTGCGCACAAGATGCGAAAATGATACATCGTTTCATTTTTCAGCTCGTGCCGTTTGCGTTCACACACGTTTGTTTTCAATCTGGCTAACGCAGCACAACTGGCAGACTGACCAGAAAAAGACACAAGGTACATCATCTTTACATAACTCCCAATTGTACACCAAGCAGTTGGAGCAGATTGAGGTCTGGTCATGTTCACATAACAAACGGACCGCACCAGAGTTCGACTGTAGCCGCACCACCCGTTGTGTTGTCTTCACACCAACCCAAATGCACTGCGCTCAGGCCCAAAGCTCAACTGGGCCGACCTAAACTCTGCCTGTGTGAAAACACCCTTGTTCATCCAACATGTGATCTAATATGTTCATTTCGAAAAATAGCTTCTAATTATTTACCCTAGAGTCATGTCACTAATAACTGTTTAAGTTCATTTCCTGTCACACTGGTGCTTGCTTGTAATTGCACTTTTAGTTCTACATCCATATCTACCCATCTCTACTGTTTTCAAGCCGTGGTTCTACTGGAAGTTGAAATTCACTTGTCTCTTTTTGTGATGTTATCATAAGAAAAATCTAAACAGTCCATTTTAAACATCAGCAATAGCTTTCCTAATGTTTAAAGAGGGGTTTGTCTTACATGTACTAAGAAAGTTTAGTAAACTTATAACACTGGGGTTATTGTTATTATAGAGGAGTTCCCATGCACAATGAACACAGAGGAAACACTATAAATAATAATAAATATCTACGACTAGGTCACCATCTCCACAAAAAGAGAAAGAGAAAAGACACACAAGAGTTCTCACCAGCAGCTCCACTCCGAACCAGATTCCAGAGAGGGCTCTGTCCGGAAGCAGCGAGCCCTTGAAGCGGACCACACCGGGCAGAGGTTCATCCCCTGAGCGCAACTGGACGCGAACCTTGGAGCCACAGTCAATGTCGCAGACGCGTGCAAGCCGTGACTTGTTGTAGAGCAGGGCATACCTCTCCTCACAGTTGGTAATGGGGAAGAGCAGCTCAGCCAGCTTCTCATCCAGCTCCTGGACATCCCGTTCATCCAGGCTCAGCACCACGTTGGTCTGGTCCAGAATGCGGAGACTTTTCTTGCCTTTGCACGGGGGAAGTGTTCTTCCCAGGCTGTTGCGCTCTTGGCATGCCTGGCCAAGACTGCCACGGGGGATCCTCAGGGTCTTTTGGGGAGGTTTCTCCACTGTACATTCCTTCACAACCATGTAGAACCGCCAGTCCTCCCTGAAGCCCCCACTGGGCTTCTCCTGGCTCCACAGGACAGAGCTCATGGCTGCATGCTAGGCAAGAGGTCCAACGTCAAGGCAAGCTTGACCTGTGGTCTGTGGTAAAGAATAACAAACATGAATGTGTTCAAACAATTTTAAGACAAAATGTCAAAACAGACAAATACAACTATAAAATTAAGAAAAGAAAAAAACAAAAAAGAAAGACCAAACAACAAATATACTTAGATCTGACTTTGACATAAATAACAGGAAAAACTTTCACTGATCTGTTGTAAAGGGATGGGTGATACAAGGAAGTAATAATCATGATTGGACATGACATGACAAGACCATTGCACTTACATTAAGACAAAAGTTAAGCAATAGTGAGTAATGATAATAGCTTAATAATGTAGACAAATAGGCTGACATGTCCAATGTATCACACATAGGCTGTGATTACAAATCTTTTACCTACAGTTCGCTGGTCAAGTTTGCTTGTGATTTGTTGTGTGAAATGTCACGACAGTGTCAGCAGTGTATTCTTCCCCTCTCTGTCCAGTCACCTCATTGCATTACCCATCTTATTAGTAGGGCATCGTGTGACATTAGTCATATACTACTGATTTGAATATTCTAAATATAGGCGGCGAGCTCTTTTCTTCACTTCTTCTGACAGACAGTGCAACACAAATATCAGACGAGTGGATTTCCCCTCATGACACCTCAGATATGAAGCTCCACCACTCGCCACAGTGAAGAACTCACACCATATCCGTCATTTGTTTCAATCGTGACAGCAGTGGCTGGTTTGCAGTATTAACTCGGTTGTTCTGGATAAATCCTGTATGGCCACAGTGGCGACTATGACGATATTGTTAAGGCTAAGAAGCAGATAAGATACAAGTACAATATTGAAAGTAGGGACTTCAACCCTGACACAGGCTAGCGTTTACCTGGCTTGACTTTTATTTAGCACGGTCTTTGAGGTGACAAACACAGACCTGATTACAGTTTGGTTTATTTTACTGTCACTTACAGCAACACCATGACCGGTCTAAATGAACATACAATTTGACTGACAGGGCAGCAGTGTGTCATCACTGGACAGGAGCTGTCAGTCACAGGCCCTTTAAGAGAGGGAAGTAGCTAACATAGTGTAGTCTTACAATGCAACAAACACACACTTTCGTTCACTAAAAATAGCATGGTCCCCTTACCTTTGATATGAATCACTTCAGTTAGAGGCTACAGATGACTGTCATTTCAAATATCCATGTCATTAGATACAGGCCTCTGAAAAAATCCCGTAATGCTAGTTAACCTCTGATTAGCTAAATAGCTAGCTAATGCTAGCGTCCTAACCAGCTAAGTATCACGCCAAAGTTAGCCTAGGGAGCCGGTCAACAGCAAGCAGGCTGGCATTGCACTGCCACCCCATACAGTGTGCTACCAGCATCTATATAAATCTATTATCCATGGGAAACCAGTGAAATAATACAGTGTATCGCTACAGCTGTGAGATATATTATTTACAGGAGACGACCTCACTAAACTTAATGCATGACGTAATTGCACTCGCTGACAGCCATTGGTCATGCGCTGCCTTCTCAAGCGACGATTGGCTGTTCATTGTGTCTATAAGATTGTCCCACTCTGTGGGGTTTTCCCATGGATGGCCGAAGACATAGTTAGGTTGAAGCGTAGTATCCAGGGCAGATGATGCTGCCTCTAGGTCTCTGAGGCATTTACTCTAAAGCATTTACTTTAATAACAGCAGCAGCGCTGAATTATAATTATCACCTACAAAAGGTACACTTATAAAAGAAAAACTAGATAATGCCATTATCAGCTTATGAAAAGTGCTCAATATGTAGAATGCCCCCCTTTCAGTGATGTAATAATATAATATACAATATAAAATATCCATCCATCCATTTTCTATACCGCTTATCCTCACTAGGGTCACGGGTGAGCTGGAGCCTAGCTCAGCTGACTTAGGGCGAGAGGCGGGGTACACCCTGGACAGGTCAATATAAAATATATATTATATTATTAGATTGTTAATGAATTACTATTATTGTATGTAATGAGCTTTGTCATGTTGCAGGTAGGTGAGGTAAAGCTATTTATAAGAAATTGCTTACATTTTATATATAACAGTGTGTCATACATTCCGAGATAATGATATGTTGTTGGTGACAGTTATAGTAGTGGTATGTGCTATATGATCTCATCACTACTTATACACACAAAAGAAAGGTGACAGCAATGGTAAATGTATTTTGTGTGCTCAGATAAACACAGAACAGTGAAATTTAGACCCGAGAAACTGAGATACATTTTATCAAAGAAAATTTATTTCACATTTTAATATGGAATTTTCCCTATAATAAATAAAACAGTTCAACAACAATTTATGGTTTTACAACTTAATACAAAATCAGAAGATCAGTCTTGATTCACGTTGTTTCATCTCCTCTACCTCCTCCAAACCGAGCTCATTGTTTCTCAACCTGCAGTGTTAGAGGAAAAAACAGAATCAATCAATGACAATGCACAGGCAGTCTGGAAAAGGAAGGGAAGTTTGCAGCTAAAATAACGTTCTAGTGAGACCACAATGGGAGGCCATGTCAACAATGACTGTTTTTCTTGGCACTGAAATTAGAAGTACGACTATGCATTGCCCCAAATGCATAATGCAAACCGCCACCAGTGACAACCTTTGTATTTAGGAGTGTATGGTTCAGAGTATATTACATACCATATTGATTTCACATGTGTATTGTGTTCTAGCGCTTGAATCAGACATTCCACTCCTGTTCTGGTTATGCAGTTCTCAGTCAACCTTTTACAGGAAATGAGAGGGTGGAGCGATTTAAGCACTACTGTTCAGTCAGCACTCAAATGTCAGACCAGCTATCCGGTTAATACAAATGTCATGTGCTTTGTCATTACAATTACCAGCTGACCCCAAAACTTACCAAAGCTCTTCCAGTGACGTGCTGTTTTTAATAATGTTGGCAAGGGCGCAAGCTCCTGCACTCCCTACACCATTACCTACCAGGCTGCATAAAATCAAAGATATATGCAAGTTAACAGATGCATTGCCAAAAAGCAAAACATTCAGAGATGGGTAACCTCAGACATATCACTCTTTTATTTGTAAAATATTTTCCACAGTGTCTTAAGTCTACATAACATGCCATATTTAAAGCAAACATTACCTTAGCCACAACAGAGTTTTGCTGCTCTCCAGTGCACTGGCCAGGGCCTCTGCTCCTGCATCACCTATTTTATTGCCCCAAAGGCTGTGAATACAAAGAAAGATTAGTAAAAAATGGAAACCAAGAATAAGATGCATGGATGTCGGCAGGAAATTTTTTACCCTAAATACTTCAGTGAATGGTTGGATTTCAGTCCTTCTGCCAGTTGCTTTGCTCCTTCTGCTGTAATGTTGTTATTACCTAGCCTGAAAGAAAAATAGACAGGTCCATTTGCTATTCTTTTTACATTACATAGACCTAAGTCATAACAAGTGCAGGCCGATATTAGTGCTAAACCTGATGACTGCTTAATATACAGTATGTACTGACCTTAAAGAGAGGAAATCCTGTCTGGTCTTCAGAAGATGAGAAAAGTGCTGCGTGCAGGCATCAGTTAGCTTATTGTTGAAGAGTCTAGAGAGAAACAAGATAATTATGAAATTTAACTGATCAAATGTTGTTGGTAATTTCATGGCAGTTATTATTATTAATAATCTTGACAGTACATACGCAATTTTCTGGAAGCTGTCACACTGGATGCCTTTGGCAATCAATTTACGGATGCCCTCATCTGTAATGTTGTTATTTCTGAGGCTGATGACAGAAGAACTGCACATTTAATCATAGGAACATGCTATTCATTAGGGTTTGTTCACCATTATGAAAAAAAGTGCTAAAGGTTTAACAATGACAAAGGAATGATGGAATCATTTTAATGTACTCACTACAGGGAATTACAAATGTGCATGCAGGGGAGAAGCTGCTCCACTCCAACATCACCTACAGAGTTGTTATCCAGCTGGAGGCCCACAGGGTTCTGCAAATGCTGCAGCACATAGGCTAAAGCAGTGCACTCAACAGGGCCAATGTTACAGTACGTCAGCTTCAAGTGGTCCACCTTTAGCTTACTGATAGCGTCTTGGGCAATTGCGCTCTCCTGCATCTCATAGATGCATTTGACAAGCCAAACAAAGCCTGGCATTGCATGCATGCTCTTCTTCTCCCCTGCTACAGGTTTAGGTATAGACTTGAAGTGTTGCTGCATGCCTTTGGACAGGCATCTCGAAACCTGTTTGACCTTTTTATCCATCACAGCCCTGCAGCAGCAGTGGAGCAACAGGCTGCGATGGCACTGTGAAAGTAGTCCAGACACAAATGTGGCTGTGATTTGCATATTTGGTGTTTTAGCTTCCCCCACTTGAACCTGCCCTTGTTGGTTAGTGGAGGACACACAAACCCCAAAACAACTGCTGCTCCGTCCTGTCTCTCTTACTTCCTTGGGTTCAAAGAGTTGAAGAATAGTCAAATGTTTAGTGTTACTTGACAAAATGATGTATAAAGCAGCAAAGAAACACTGCACAGTCACATGAAGGAATTCATAGCGTTTACTGTGACTGGAAGACATGCCTTTGCTTTGACCGAGGAAACCCATGCAGATATCCTTTTCAATCACACCACAAGTCTCCAGGTCTGTGCATGAGAAGACATAACAGAAGGTTTCTATCCCCACAAAGGCAAGCTGTCCCAGATGCAAGACTGTTTGTAGGTGCTCCTGAAGCCAACCCAACCCTGTGGTGCTCTTTTGGGTGCTTTGGTGTTGTAAGAAGTGCTGTAAGATCATAAGATAAACATCTGTGATTGTCTGTAGACTGCCTTCCCCACAGCCCAGCAGCTCCTTATGACACTGTGAGACAATCCAGCAGAGTACTGGGTTATGGCAGAGCCCAAGTAAAGTGGTGTTTGTCTGTAGTGATTCCAGCACTTTAGCAGCCACAGTACAATCATTGTGATGTTTCCTCACAAAATAGTCAATCCCACTTGGAGAGAAACCTTTCAGGAAGACCTCTTTGCGAAGGTGTTTCTTCAGTAAAGGTCCCACGGCTTCTGGGCGACTGGTTAGAACTTTCCACACCCCTTTCATTAAGGAGCCTTGGATTAAGTTGAACAATAGTATGTGAACAGGTGCACGCTGGGTGGGGCAGCAGAGTCTGTGGTCATCTGAAAAGCTCTGTTTGAGCTCATCCAGACCATCAAAAGTGAAGAGGATAAGATGAGGGTGGTCCACAATGAACTGGAAAATCTCTTCCTGCTGCCTATCTGGCCAGCAGCAGTGCTGAAACAGCAACTCTTGGACAGACAGTTCCCTGTCCTCTGAGTTCAGCATGCGACAGCTGAATGGAAACAGAAGCAGAAAGTCCTGGAAGGCCTCCCCCCGTGCCCAAAGCAAGTGTAGCCTCTGGAGGAGGGTGCTCTTCCCACTGCCCGCTTCCCCAGATACTAGCACTGTGTCAGCCTCTTCATTCACTGTACCTGCTGCACCAACTATGTCCTCCAGGCCCAAACATCCATTGATATTAGCATTGTCATGACCTAGTTCCAGCTCGCCTTCAGTGTAGATGTCATCCAAGGACATGTGCCCGGTTCCTCCATAGGTACTGAGAAAGCAGGACTGGGCAGACACAGAACTGCTCAGCTTCTTCTGATACTTCAAGAACTCTGTGGCAGAGTTGTGGCAGTGAGTACACACATGAGATGAACATCAATAAGTACATAGCACTGTAAAATGATAGATGCTGTGTATTCATTTGCATATTTTCAGTGAGCAATTTTTGAGTTCTACCACTTCCATGTTTTTAAAGGATATGCTTAATTTTTTCACATTTCAATCAGAGCAACCACAAGTTTAAAAAAGCACCTGCTATTGCTTGCAATATATAGCTATAGCTAGCAAAGAGATGTAATGAATAATAGATTATCTAACTTCTTCTATCTGTATAGTAGCATAGTCACATTTTTGGTATGGAAATACCATACTAGTAGTCAATATGATTAGGACAATGACATACCTTTTGGAGGAGTTAATTTCTCCTGGTTCAGTGGGGAGCCAGATTCCTGCTTTTGCTGAATGTAATACAGGACAGCCTTTGCTGCTGTCTCACCTTTTGATCTGACATGGTCCAGCAGACGTCTTGCCTGAATGAAACAAAATGAATGTATGAGAACAGATTAATTGTTTTAAGGAATAGTTTTTAACCTTTTCTGCTGGGTGTTAGATTCAGAGGACGATTGAGAAGACATATAAAGCTAGTCTGGTTTAGAGCAGAGACAAAGGCAAGCCTACAATCGGAGGTTAGCTGTTTTTCAGTGTTTTGTATCTAAGTTCATATGTGTGTCTAACTGTTTTATGCTGTAATGCTAAAAAGTCACATGGCCTTGAATAATGCATGTATAAAATGTAAGTTAAGTACAGTACCTGCTGAGAAGGGGTGTGTACAGGCAGCCGCACGTCATTACAGTCCTCTGAAGTGAGGTGTCCAGATGCAACCAGAGCCTCTAGAGCACTGTCAATGCAGGCTTGTAGCTTGTTGACAAGGCTTGGTCTACGAGTCAGAAGAATCTCTACAGATGTGTTCTGAAGTCCCTCTTTTTTGTCTTCATTTAAAGACCACCCTGAGAAGGAGAGGCCAGCTTGCTGTGCCTCTGGCAGTACCTGCTTGAGAGCGGTGAGGAAGAGCTCACAGGCAGCCACACCCTTTGTATAAACCAAGTTGAGCAGCTGTCTGGCATTGGTATACAGCGTTCTACTTGGTACTTGCACGTTCTGGTAGTCCTCCCATGTGAGCTCCCCCTGAGCCAGCAGTATATCCAAAACTCTGTCCAGATGTTCAGCTGACCCACTGCTACACAGTGCATGCAGTATCTCTGTCCGCTGTTTCAGTACAAGCTCTTGGGCAGGCATACTCTCTGACTGCCCGCTTCCATATTCAGAGTCACCCAGCATCACTCCAACACCCAGTAACTTGTCACGTCATTGTGCGACTACCACCAAACCCTTTACATCAAATACACTACAAGTATAGTTTTTGTTATTCATTCACACACTGACCATTTTTGTGTGGATAGTGTCACGAACTCATTCAAAACACACAATAATAGACTAGGGCATCCAACACGTAGTAATATAAAATGATCACTCACATTAGAGCTTTCTTCCCTCTTTCTGTTCTTTGCACAGCGACACTGACACTTGAGTCACAATCCTCTTCCTCATTCTACAATTGAAAGCAAAACTTGTTCTTCTACCTACTGTTACGTCGCTTCTCTAAAATGGAAATGAAATCCTGCCAGCAAGTGACATGAAGCCTTTACACCAAGTGACTAACTTCCCATGCTGTGGTTCATGCACAAAACCTTGTAGTTTCATTTTTTTTAGCTTGAGGTTTACAGGTTGAGGGGACTGCATTTAGAAACTAACCCTAACTGTAATGGCATCGTAGTTTTTAGAAGCCAGAAGCTCTTGGATCATTGAACAGAACTTGTTCATCTCTACAAATATACATGTAGTACCAGAAGAAATATAATGACCAGGAAAACCGTTATGTCAGTTTCTTAAAGACTGCAATTTGCTGAATCAACCACTTGATGGAACTGTTGCACTAATTAAAATTGGATAGGCTGGAACATCTTGTATTTTGTTCCCTTTTCACAAATTTTTGTTCTTGCTCTTTTGACTACATGTCTTTATTTCCTCATACTCACAACCCCACCCTTCTCTTTTTGCACTATGTGCAGTAAATTGTGGTTTGTTTTTACTGGAATAACTACAAGCTGTTACGAGAAGTTCGCAAGGAGTATTATCAACTTAGTATGGGAAAAATTCTACAGTTTTACAAAAATATATTGTTATTATTACAATAGTCACTCTTTTTATTATTGTTATATTGTATATATATATCATATATTAAGCTAACTTTTCAGACAGTCAGATAATGATTGTTATTATAACTCCCACTTGGGTGCTCTGATTTGTTGATTGTTTCCGTCACAATTTGTGTTTCAGGCCCTCTCATTATATTCCGCCCACCCTCCAGATGTCCTCAGACTTTCTTCCCATTTCACATTCACCTGTTCACCTGTTCTCCATTTTCAGTCAAACACCTACCTACACAACTGTTGCACTGTATTTTTTTATTTTATTTTATTTTTTTGCACACAGTATTTACACCAGCTCCCTGTATTTATTGCAAGCCCATCACATTTGCCACCTGTTCATCCATGCTGCAGACCCCAGAAACCTGGCACTCAGTCTGCTTCTTTTGTGGGTAGGCCTAAAAGGCACCAGCATGTTATCCAGCCAGCTAGCCTCTGGCCAGTTAGCCTCTTGATGCTCTTAAGGTCAACTATCATCAGACTTGTAGCCACCAGACTGAAGGCCATCTGACTATCTTCCTGCCTGCCATTCATCTGCATGCATCCTAGTCAAACAGTCATCAGTGTTCAAGTTTTCAACTTCATCCAAGTCCACCAGCCACCGGGTTGATCCTGCCACTGTTGACCATAAGAAGCTCATGCCATGGACTATTGTTTGCACCTGCCTGTCTGTGAACCTGGTCCTCATCACTTTCCCAACTAAAGTTCCTTCATTACACCTGTCTACACATGTGTCTGTGCTTGTGTCATCCCTTCTTGTGCTCCCACCACCAGCTGTGACTGTTTCTTTACTGTGCCCTGTGGGGCAAAATTCTCCAACACATGAGTAATGAAAGACAGACTAGAATAAAACTTTATAAAGTGAGTTTTTTTTTCTTTCCTTCTTCTTCCCTTTCTTCTCTCAGAAACAGGGAATTCTACCGAGGGGACTGTAATGCAGAGCACTCTCTGTCAGGCTCTAACGTGGAGTTCTGTCATCCAAATCACAGTAGGGAGTCCAGACAGGTTTGAATGGATAAGAGAGAAGAAGGTAAGAGATTGTCAATAAAGAAAAATACAGAAATAATCCCAAAAGATATTTCTGTCCTCTCTTGCAGCAACAGAATTCTTAACAATTTGTGTCACAGAATGGAAAATATGTGGCTCCAAATTCATGCATTTTGACTGTATATCCTACTTGATTTGTTATAGGTGGTAGTAGCAGTTAGCAATAGTGAAAACTGTGAAGAAATAAAGTATAAAGAATAAATTGCCCACCACGGACAGATTGACTTCAACTTGGAGGGCCTGAAGGACCTACTTCTTAGCTTTCAGTCAACTGGGCAGGCGGGTTAGTTCTTTCACCTCTAAAGGAGATTCCCAGCACTACATAACCTTGTCCACAAAGTCAGTTTAAACTGTACGTCAATGAATAAAAGTGCAGATCAGCGCTGGATCCTTCCCCCTCTCATAACGGAGATTGAATACTTTGGCTCCAGTTATTTCACCACTGTGCATTCTTTCTGTGCAGATATCAAAAGCACATGGGATGAGCTCAGTGTTAGGCCAGGTGCACTGATGTACTGTATGTGCACTGATTGGTTTGCCAGAGATTCAGAACTCCCAGAAGCAAATCACTGTGTCTCATGTACTCTGAAGTAAATCTACAGGAAAATTGTTGCACATAGCCAACTATCTTTCATGCTCAGAAATGATTATTTATTTTTTGATGTTGTGAACTTTAAAAGAATGCACAGCTGCCCTGCTCACAAAGAAGCGCCATGGTGACATGAATGTAGTGCACAAAATTATCAAGATTTGATCAACTGATCAACTCAAAATCCAAACTTTATTTAACCTTCATAATGGAAAACTGAATAAGACACCAACACCTGCATCATTCTTCATGTTAGATGCCCCCTTTTTGAAGACTCAATCTCAATACAATATACATGTATCCGGAGGTCTACAGAAAAAGTTATTGGTTGCTAACCATATAAGACATGAACAAATTCTCATTTATTTCACTGCAAGAGATATGGGTGAAAGTCCACAGTTTTCTTTCAGAGCAAAACCTTAAAAATTAAAGTCATTAGTATTAATTTCTGGAAAGTTAAAAGAAAAGAAGCCCCATATTAACTTGGAGTATGCAGGGAAATTAGTTTTGGTTGAAGGCAGACTTTAAGCCTTCAATTTAAATGGACATAGGCCTACCCTACTATACAAACGGTACCAAGAAATTTTATATTCATTACTTAAGCTAGAACATTATGTTGCTTTCATAGATCTGTTCTCATATCCCCAGACTAACACACAGCTAATGCATCATGAATGGACACCAGTGAGTTAGGATGGGACTTGTTTGCTGTTTTGTTACAAAGCCACAGATTAGTTAAATTTCACATATGAGTTTTTCTATGACATATTTCAATTTGAAAAAGCTGGAGCTACAACTTCATCATACTTTAATCTATCAGCATTTGTAAACACCAACCTTAGACTCAGCAAACAACAATGAGGAGTTCTCAGTTCCCTGGGAACAAAAATCCTTGGGCCATTTACACAAGCAGTGAGAACTTTAAGCTCCCAAAAACCAGGAGCAATGACAACCATGATGTCACGTAAAAGAAAAAGAAAGAAATTACACACGAACAACCAGTAATCTCACATTCCCCTGAGGAGTGGATGACGAATAAAGGTGGATTACCTCATTTGATTAATGGAGACATTAACTGTAAGAGGATCACTATGTGCAGCAATACTGTGGCAATGCAGCCAATTAAACCTCAAATTGACTCATACATTGGAAGGATTAGTGTGTAATTAGAAATGGCCTCTCCAAGCCAGGAAGAGGGGAATTCAGCAGAGGAAGTGGATGGCATCTCTTTTAAAGGTAACTGGTTAAGGGGAGCACATGTGCGTGACCATGTGTGCATGGGTGTGTGTGTCAATCAGGATTTAATTGACAGGAAGATTAAAGCTCACATCTGAGAGCCCCCGTTTTTTGCAGGAGAGGCAAAGTCTGGTCTCTCGTGTCTGCCCAAGGTTTGAGGTGCTGCGCTCAAGGTTAGCGGGGGCACCCTGCTGAGCGTGCGCTGTCTGAGATGGGTCCTACTTGTTGGACATTCATTATCAAACTCTGTTTGCTCCTTTCATCTGCAGCTTTCTGCAGCACTCAACGTAAACTACAGAGGCACCTTGCAGCTTGACATCTTTCCATTCACTCTGTACCTTAAACAGCATGCTGCCACATCAAAGAGCTGCGGCTGCCTTTGATGTTGCAAAAAGAAAGAGCTCCAATGATCTACTAAAAACCAATGCAACTTTCTGGAGCCTTGTTTTATTCATTTGCTATCAGAAGAAGTCTGGAGTCAGTCTCTCAAAGTCCAAGCAGCAGTTCTGGAATTTGGAAAAGCTGAACTGTGCAAAATGATGTGAACGAACAACTTTTAGGAAGAGATTACCTGTTGCATTGCAAAGATTGAGGGACATTTCTGTTTCTTGCCAATTACCTCTAATGCAGTTTATGTAGTTGTACTCGTAAGTGGACAGTTCATCTAATCAAGTAATCAATTAATTATTTTTTTATATATATAAAACAGCCATCTCACAAGCCATTAGATGTAACAAGATCCTCAGTGTGCATGTTTCACTATTGACAATCTTGTCTTATGCATTAGATCATGTATGTATGTATCATGTCATCATTTACTCATGTGTCTTCAAGGTTTTTTGGATGGCAACAACCCTCCATGGCAACATGGAAAAGGATACATTAGGCTTTGATGAACACTTAGGTTGTTCATGGAATAAATTCATTGTTGGTTTAGGTTTTTTTCACAGGAATAGCTGGCAGTAAGAAAAACACAGAGTTTCACCAGAGTTAACCTATAGTTGAAAAGTAATTAACAGTCAGAGGTACAGAGTTTATGAGAAGGTTGTTGCATTTTTTGAGGTTTCAGGATACAGATGTATGAACACTATATGGTGTATACACACACACATGCAAACACACACACAAAAAACTCACAATCCCTCTGAATATGAACAGTCCCCGAGCTGAGGTGTTTTTTTGGGGGTTTTTTTGCTTCTACAGTGTCCTCAAAAGACCTTTTCTTTCTGCAGATGACAAATGTGTTTTTGCTTAGCTTTTTCTATTCATGACAAATGAAGTTAATTAAAAGCAAATCTTGTGCCGGTGAAGACACTGCAACATGAAAAATCTCCCTTATACTCTTGTGATTTGGTTGCACGTAATTCATTGGAGGCTTCATAAAAAAAGGGCAAAAAACACTTTAGTGGTTCTCACTTGCACTTTCATCTGCCATGGAGGTGACCACTTGTTATTGCTCAGTTCCTTTGCTTTGTTTACCGAAGGATTTCTTCTTAAATTAAGATGTTTTTACACATATTTGGACAAGCATGTTTTTTTCTGCCCTGTACCACCACAGTGCATGAACAGCAAAATAGTGGACCAACAGACAACTAACTTCCATCCTCAGGCGCCAGCCATCACAACACCAGAGCTGAACAAAGCAGCTCTCTTTTTCTCTCTCTAGTGCCAGCATGGTGATTATAGGGTGAATTTAATCCTGCTAATTATAATTTCATCAGATATAACAAGCGAAATGTCGACAATGAAAAGTGACATTTAATGCAAATGGCTACTGGGTCGGGTACACTGAACTTTAGCACTTTGTCAGCTTGTTTCCTAATTGAATGAACTTGACATTAATTGAAGTGTTTTATTTTTGCCCTTCTTTCCACACATAAAAGACTGCCATGCCAATTAGCTTTAATTCTCCCTTTCCCTTTTGCTTTTCATGCTCTTGAGTAGGCAGGAACCGGCATATTCCAATCATTTGCATTATCCAAAGCGAATCTGCTTTGAAGTTCTGAGATTCTGTAAGAAAAAGGATCCACTTATCCCACATGAAAAAATGTTCAAAGCTCATAAATTCACTGGAACAGATGTACATTATCATTGGATTTGCCTATTTCTCTCTCTCTCTCTCTCTCTCTCTCTATGCTCCTGTATTGGTAATAGACTACCTCATGTCCTTCTCATCCCTTAGCGTTTAGCATCCTGCCTTTACAGAAGCTAGCACCCTGCTGTGCCAATCCACACTTCAAAGCTGTGTGCCTATCTGTTGGAAACAAAGCACACAGAACATATTATGACAGCCTCTCATTTCCCCATATTTAAGTCAGTATCATGGCTTTTTTTTATTGCCAGTGGTTACACAGAGATAGTGTTTATTTCTACCCAAAAAGACTATTCGCCTTAACCCATGTCTCTGAACAGCATAAATACAACACCATACACATGCACAGGGAAGGTTTATCCCATTATTGTCCCTGGAGATGCTGGATTTTTCCATGACAGTCACAGAGCTGTTCGTATAGCTTGAAATCTGGAAAAGCCAGGGAGGTTGCCATTATAGTCTGAAAAATGACATAAAACTAAATGTAAAATGATGTTTTAAATAGTGATTTGGACTTTGATTTACCAAAAAGAGGCTGATGCTTAGAAAAATCCCACTGTGTTGAACCACCTGGATCAACTTGATAGAAACCTGTAATTACACTACACAGTTACTTACACATTAATATCCTCTTGGGTACTGGCAGATTCAAGGTAAATGAATGAATATTTTCAGATTGGAGACTTAAACAGCTCTAAGCTGAGCCGTACTGAGAGACCATTACTCCCCTCATTGCTGTTCTTTATTGTCTTCAGTCTGAAGCGTGCAAGTCTCTGGAGGATGATTCTCAGAGTAATTGCACACTTTAATTGCTGTGTTTAGTGCTCATCTATAAATGATCATACCTTTAACTCAGACCACAGCTCCCCATGTTGTTTGACTTAGGAGGGCATTAGAGTGCAAATAGTTCTCCAGTTTCACAGATACATGGGATATAACCATGAGACTACGTGAACTTTCACCGTACAACTTCTTAAAAAGGCCAGAGAAGCTTTGATTACAACTGTAGCATCAACACTTGAAGTCGGTGCAATAAATCACACCTCTCAGTTGTTGTAAAATACAAAAAAAAATCAGTTTTGCATTCCATAGCATGTGCTTTCTGTCATAATTTGCCTTCTTTGGTGGTTCTATTTCTTTTGCAGGGTTTTTTTCTTTTCACCAGTGAAAAATTATCATGTCAACATCTGTAAACATACCCATAAATCTTTGCATTTTGGAGTTAACTCCCTTGGAGAATGATTTTAATTTCATCAAGCAAACCCACAAACTTGGATAATCCAGAGAAACCGCATGTTAGCAGCAGCGCGTAGATCCTTACTGACGTGTGAGTGGCAGTACCACAATCTAAAAGTACTCGTACGTAAATATAAGTCCTGGGTTTAAAAGAGTGCTTTATTGAAAATACAAGTACACTGAGGAACATGTAATTGAAAAACTCACACAGAGTAAACTAGTCAGTGTTATGTTATTATGCTTGATTTGTTTCTACTCTAGTACCACAGAGCAGTAGTGGAGAAGTATTATATCAGAAATTCAATTTCACACAAATCCTGCCATGCATTTGTGGCTACCATTTGATAAGCAAAGTCGTAACAGTGTGAGCCAATGTGTGCACAAGCAAGCCTTTTTAACAAAGACACTAACACTAATTCAAGTAAAAATAAAGGCTTGATATAAAGTGATATACACCATGAATGTGGAACAGAGTTAATAACTCTAATAATAGTCATGAAGCAGCACCTGGAATGTAATGTAGTTAGCAAGTAAGGATCCTCCTTCTTCTAAACTCCAAAGCAAACTTTATTTGGAGCTTGTAAAATATGTTGTACAGCCGTAACTTCTTTGTCTGACACACCTGAGAAGGGTCCTGAACCAAAGAGATTGAGCAGCAGACACGGGCTTACAGATGAGAGGGAGGACACTGTCTGCAGTGCTGTCATTTCAAAAGGCGTGAATGCATTATCAAACCGTTACCCTGCACTGGAGAAGAAAATCTCCATGAACACCAAGGCTATTACCAACATATGTGAGGAGTTGAAAGGAGTACAGATCAAAGTCAAAGTAAAAAAAAATAAATAAGGAAAATATCCCCCCCCAAAAAAAAAAAAAAAGTGCCAGGCGAGAGAGAAGAGGATGCAGGAAATGGCCCCTTCGGCTATACGGCATCTGAGACTTGCAATGAAGATGCAAAGAAAGTTTTTCAGCTCTTTTATCATCAATATTATTATTATTTTCTGGAGGATTGAGTGCACAATCTGCATTTCACGCAACAACAAAACAACGTGTCACAAGTTCACCACAAACAGAGTCGGAGGCTTGTGATTCAGAAAGAAAACGTGTAAGAGATGACAGCCATGATTCATATGGTAGTTTAGAGCTAAAGATTTATTTCACTCAACTTAACAGCTTCAGCCTACATGGGGTCAGGACCACGACTCGAACGCGTGTTTTCGTTTTGCTGTAGTACTTAGCTCTCATGGCTTTCATTAGTTATGGCAAATAAAGCAAAGCAGTTTTATGCAGAATAAGTATGGAATCTATAAGATTTGCCAAGTACTTATGAAACACTTCTATTTTGTTTTGTAGAGAGTGATGCTCAGCTGTGTAGCCTTTAAATCATGTCAAATGTTTTTCTATCTCTGCCTAGGGATGCAACACTAGCAAAAACTTTTGCAATAACCCAGGAAAAAAATGAGTGTGGGCATATTTTCCCTGTAAATAGCACCATTCTGCAGCAGCAGCCTAGTTGATCACCCCAAGTCAGAAGGTTTTTAGTTTTACACCCCTAATGATACACAGACCAGGACTTTACTTGCTTTTATGTCTTTGAAAATTGAAAAATCACCACAATAAGAACAGGAACTAATTTTGAAAGTGAGTCTGACAAAGACATGACTACTATAAAAAAAGACTTATAAACTTATTTATTAATACCATAAAAAATAATATTTGAAAGTGCTCTGCATTTATGGTTGCACACATCTGGCTTAGTTTAAACAAAATCAACTGATTTAAAAAAAAAGTAAAGAAAAGAAAGTCCAATAACCATTAAAATTAGGTGTATTTAGTAGAGATACACCATAACTACAGATAATTATGGGCCCGATATTGGCCAATAATGATCAGCCAATAATTATCACCCAGAAAAGTCAGATAATGAAGTCCTAAGTTGATTTAACACAATAATAAATGTTGATTTTTGAAGAGTCATAATGGTTCTTTGTGGTTTTTGTTGTGATTACAGTAGTGATGTCATTTTTATTATTTTGTTAAGTCAGATGCAGAGCTATAATGTTAATGTTAAATTCGTCTTTACTCACTATATCTTAGCCTTTCTTAACCTCACATGCGTACATAAACTATTAAAAAATGTTATCGGTTATTGGTATCAGCATTGGTTATGAGAAGCAGGAAGTTATCGATTATCGGTAGCGATAAAAAAAAAAAACAGTTATCGTGCATCCCCAGTATTAAGTCTTTCGCTTTAACCTTTAAGAAGTGTAAATATGACATGATTATAATTGTAACCACTTACTTCACACCATCCATATAGATGGTTCATTCTTTTAATAGCTGGGATGTGTAAAGCAGTGGTAATAATAACCTCGTAAGCTGTGTCAGGGTAGAAATCATTTGTAACGATGATACAAGTTCTGCAGGGTTACACTGCCTCACTTTACACAAATAGACGTGTTCGTGAGAGGGAGGCGTATCACATTGCCAAGAGGTGGACTCTCTGCGGTTGCCCCGACCAGAGATAAGCCGCTAAGCTGCAGATGAAAGTGTGTGTGCATGTAGCGAGCGTGGCATGGTGAGCAGCTGTGGTCAGCCAGATTTGGGAGCCCTCTGTGACACCACAGTTAAGATACAGCAGAGAGGAGCTTTACTTCACTACAAACACACACACACACACACACACATACATTCACCACACATATTTCCCCCTGCCCCTCACATCATCTCATCTCACTTCTTGGAAATTACAGATAATGTATTGAAAAGGAAAAGATGTGCCACAGAAGATGACAAAATGTTAAAGAAATGTAATCATCATTGGAGAGAAATTCTTTCAAATGACAAAAGAGGATTTGGTCCGGTTTTCTCAGAGTATAGCCGGTGACAGTAAACATGTTGACCTAAATAGTGCAGGCCCTCACTCACTCAGATAAAGTGTTTTCTTGTTTTGATCCCATATGGCCATAAGTGACACAGTTGCCTCTGAGCTCAGCTTTGGGGTCTTTCTCTGTAGAGTGTCTGTCTGTATTGATTTATTAGCCCAGTCAAAGGACTTGTGACCTGTCCAGCCACCTCTTCAGCACATGGCACAGATGGATGGATGGATGGGAAAATATTATATATATTGTATTATAGCAATAATGCTGGCTGGCAGTAGAGTCTGCTAAGGAAAAATGTCTGCATTTCTGTTAATATGAGTTAAGTGAGAAGATTAATAACACTCTCATGTTTGTATAGTAAATATGAGGCTCTCAAAGCAGCTGGCTAACTTAGCTTAGCATAAAGACTTAAAATAAGGGCTTCATTAGATATTCCGCCTAGCAGCAAGCACCTCTAAAGCTCACTCATTAATATGCTCTATCTGGTTCTCTCTCAGCAAGAGAGCGAATATATTTATTCATCAAAATGAAAGACCTACATGTCAGTAGATGGTGTTTTTGTTTTTTGAATCCAGTGCAGTACAGATGTAATGTTTTAGCATACATAATTGGCGTACTAATATCGTTAACTGGTATTTTTTAGGGCATAGAAGAAATAGTCTTGTACACGCACATGCACCATGCGAGTCTGAGTGAAATAAAATGACGCCAGCAGTCAGTGAGCTTATAAGGAACAGGTTCATACTTTAATAAAAGGGTATTTCCCTTGGCACAGATCTGCTATCAAATAAATAAAGCAATTAATCAAATACAATCTATATAAACTAAACAAAGTCATGAAAAACATTAGGAGGGAGTGGGGAAAGGGAACAAACAGCTAGCGCTAAACAATTTTCTTTTACAACAAATACCAAGTTAAAGTGTGTCTGTGTGTGGTGAAAGAAACAGTTCGTGGTAGAAGCAGAGAATTATTCCTCCCTGCTGAGTCCGATCGGCCTGGCATTGTGTATAGTAGGAGTACTAGCTGACAGTCAGCGAGAGAGATAGTTTGACAGTTGTTAATTATAAATAAGCTTTATTTTCTTTCTAAATGATGCGAGTTTAATCTTTCTGCAGTCCACTATATACATCAGATTTTTTTTTTAAATGTGGATACATGAGTATTGGTGGAGCCGTACATACTGTATTAACACGGAGAGGTGGCTCTGCAAATCCTACACAACAGGACAAAAGATGGTGAATCCAGCGCAGTTTGTATGACACGATCTGACATGAGTTTTGTTGTTGTTGTTTTATTTTGTCCCATAAAGATGCATTCATAGTTTAAAATGTTAAGAGTTACTCCCACTCTCATACTAATCTGGCAGACAGAATAATAAAAACAAATTCTGGTGGATTTAGAGGCGTAGCTGACGACTTGGCTGCTGATAAAACGGCGCAAACACCTGCACACGATCCGTTGTTTTTCCTCTCCAAATATAGATATGTTGCCACGTTATGACAATAGACAGAAAGAGGATCGTGACAGCGGTAAGGTTACAGAATGAGGTTTTGGCAGGACATGCTTTTTGGAAAGGAAGAAATCTGTGTAATAAGACGGAAAAATAACTGCTTTCCCAACCCTTAACAAATGCTGCTGAGGTACCCTTGAGCAAGGGAAAACATCCATAGTCGCTCCAGTGACTCTGCCTCATGGTCATAGGTGTTAAAGTACATTTGTAGTTTCTAGTTGTCGAGTTTCTAGTGTAACATTGCATGAATGTGAAGCAGGGGATTAACAAAGAGAAGTAATGTGTCTTCAGTGAAACTCTCTCTGGGTAAAAGAAGTTTAAAAATCACAACCTGACTGTGGCTCCACCTGACTTGAGCTTTTCACCCAAACTCCTCGAAAAGCCCTCGCTCACCGTGTCGAATCAGACCACCCGGCTGGACGAGCGGTCGCCTGCTCGCTGTCTGTTCGCGCAACAGGACAACCCGTTTCCGCACAGCTTATATTTAGAGCGATACGCTGGTATCAACACTGATTTTGGCTGAGGTGCAAGAATTGACAAAGGAGTTACAGTGTTACGAGGGAAGGGATCTTGTTGTCAAGGAAAAGCAGTGTGAGGTGAGGAAGTTGAGGTATGGAACGCAGCTGTGATCCCCCTCGGGGGAATGACGCCGTTTTCACCGCCGGGTCCCGTGAGATGACCCGCCTGCCTGGTGCCTCTTGCTAAAGGACGGCCTGCAGCTGTGGGAGGACATCGCAGGGCTGGCATACACTGCATTCTTGCTCATCGCAAAAAAAAACACAAAACGCTTAGGACCACGGTCCAACACAGGGGATGGTCTCTGCGTGAAGCCTGCTGATGGCAATGGGTTCTGGTTCATTCGTATCACCTCCTCTCAGTATGAGACTACCCCAGAGCGAGGCACTTAAACTCTCATTGCTCTTAAGGTCAGAAGACTGGCTCCTCTAAAATGAAACAGGAACATGCTGCAGAAGACCATGTGCGCTAACCAAGAATATCTGTAGGAAAACTGTGAATAATCCTAAAGAACACGCAGCGTGCTCTGTTGGACCAGATGTGGCACAGGTACCAGATACATTTTTATGTGTCCCGGCAACATCTGCATGTTTATGGCAGTGCCCTTACAGCATCCCAGGACAGGTTTAGCAGGCGGCCCCTGGTCCTAGCAGGCGAGCAGCAGTGGTGAATTATGGGTCTTGTGGAGCCTGTGGGCCGGGCCCAGTGTTATCCAGCACCAGAGGAATGAGACAGCTGAAAGAGCCCTCGCCCCGCCGCACCACAAAGAGAAACCTGCTGACAGCTGGGGGGACAGGAAGATGCCATGGAAACAGAGGGAGCAGCCGCGTGACCCTGGGCCATGCAGGCCGAGGGGCCCGGACAACAGAGCCGCTGGGGGAAAGTGCTGGCTCGAGAGTAAGAAAAGAAAACCACAGAGCATGACAACTCCCAGGTGTGAATATGCATGACTGCTTGGCTCTGAAGCAGGGCGACGGTGAAAAAAAATCACATGCACGCTCAGCGAAACATTTCCCTACACTAATGATAAAATAAAGGTCAAACTTCACACTGATAAATGGAGACACCAACCTCTAACTTGCTGGATGGAACAAGGTTTCAGTGTATGCAAAACATACTGCAAAGCCTGAGGCAGAACTAATGTACTCTACCGCTCTGATGTCACAGATCACGCCATGTCAGTCTTCAGTTGAAGTTTATCATGGGACTGAGGACATGTGAGTCAGCTGCTGACATCTTGAACGGAGAGACCTTTTGGTACAAACACTAGTAGGACCCTGGAACTTAAGAGAGGCTTTATAGCACATGTATTCTATAGGGGAGATGTAAACACCATATATCGACCTCAGAACCTTGATATTAACAGTCGACACAAATACCATGACGGCCATTAAATTACAGCTAAGCTCACACTTAGTAGACATACTAAGTAACATACTTTGAAATGTAATCAAAAGTACGGTTGTGTCATCGTGTTTCACGCAATAAAAACACTACTGAACTTAACAGCACTGTTGAGAGTTGGGATTTTAGTCATTCGGCAGTAATTAGTGGGTCACAGTTCGGTTACCTAGCTACTCACATGGTGAGAGAGTTGAATCAGAGGGAGAAAGTTCGGGAGCGTGTGAGACCGAGTGAGTAATACAGTTGTACATGTTCTAGTGAGAATGGGGCTCCGAGTGGTCTTATAAAATGCGGCTGTGTAGGAAAACAAACATAAAAGCTTTAGATAGTGAATACAAAGATATCACATTATCAATAAAGCTTATAAAATTGATAACAATATATACCTTATGTACAGTCAAGGTTAGTTAATAAAAGGAGCTTCTCAACACTTCAGTACTGCAGACTGTGACATGATTTCTGTGCTTAAAAAAAAAAAATTAAGGAATTTGAAAATAACTTCTGAATGCTTATTTAAAGTCACCATTACAACAACAATTAGGATAAAATTAGAGGTAGCAGCGGATTTGGGATCTCTGTTTTTTTTTTTCTTTTTTTTTTTTTAACTTCTCCTTCCCATTAAACTTGCTTACGGGGTTTTGCGTGCTTTGATCAGAATCTTCATTTTCATCTTCAAAAACCTGCCTGACAGCCAGCTTTAAATACTCACGCACCCATGAGTGCACTTCAAGTGGTTTTCAACAGACACCAGTGTCGTGACACTCACACACATACACACGCACACACACACAAACACTCCTGCTACACCCACACACAATGTTTCACACAAACACACACACACACGCTATGCTCTGCTCTCCTATCATCTATATTCCTTCATATATTTTCATCTGTACACCACAGTCAGTCTTTCTTCCTCTCATCCTTCCTGTTCCTTAAAAACCTTTTGGCTTAGTGGTTTAGAAGGGCCGTGGTGCTGGTTTGGAGCTGAAGAGTTCATCAGGTAGTAGGATGCAAAGTTAGGGGGAGAGGAGCTGTCCGTCCATCCCTCCTCTCGAGCCCCAGCTGGGATCCTCAGTCCTACTGCATACCCAAGTCTGACCAAGCTGTTCATAACACTGGTTAATAACATCTCAGCACTGGACCACACTTCCCATGAACCTCCTCTCCTCCCCGTGTCCTGCGTCCGCTACAAAGCCACTGCAGGGCTAAGTGCACAGTGTTGGTGAGGAGGAGGCTGACTGCAGACGGTGCCTGCAGGCCTGGTTGGGTTTGTGGGGCTGCGTGAGTGCTGAGCTGGGTGGAAATTCAGGACTGATAAAAGTGGTGGTAGTGGTGATGGTGTTCATGGTGGTGGTGATGCTCGTGCCGCTGCACCACTTGGGCCAGCCCCCCCTCGTAAAGCAGCACACTGGGCAGGTCCCTCACCTGCTCCTTCTCCATCACTGGTCCTGAGGCTGCCAGAGGGCCTAAGGCGCGGTAGCCCTGGCTCTCCTTGGACCGCTGCTTGTGTTTGCGGTAGGGGGCTGCGGACTGATGAGGGGGGGTCTGGCTGGGTAGCGCCGGGGGAGGAGGTACGCC
>OMNW01011528.1:19534-33811 GCA_900303245.1 Selene dorsalis | reverse complement strand
TGTGTGTGTGTGTGTGTGTGTGTGTGTGTGTGTGTGTGTGTGTGTGTGTGTGTGTGTCTGTGTGTGTGTGTGGCAAAGCTGTGACAGCGTGAGAGGGGATTTCTGTGTAATCCAGAGAGGTAGAAGGTCAGATGGTGTTATCCTACCCTCCTCAGACTAGTGCCAGCTAGGCTGCAGCATTGTAGGTGGCCTCAGGAAGAGAATAGAGCAAACCACAGGACTTACTGACTGGCTGGCTGGATGACTGGCTGTATGACTGATTGCCCAGAGCATGGATAAACCCATGTCTCTTGTTGGTGTGGACAGGTCAACAGATGTTACAGCCTAGTTTTCACCAGTCAGCTCCTGAGCTGGTCTTAATGCAGGTCTGACACTACTCAACTCCAGGATGATAAAAAAAGGTCACCAGTAGTTTTCTGTGATAACTGCAGGATCACGTACAGGTTACAACACAGTGCAACTAGATACTAGAGCTCCTATGCTTGAACTGACAATTGATGTAAACAAAAATGTTTTACTCTTTTTTGAACAAGGTCAACAATGCACTTTGTTACTTCAAAGACCGTTCGTTGACAGTTGTAGACCAGAGCTTATATACAGGCTTGGGGAGTAACAAATACATGCAACAGCGTTACATAATCAGGATACAAAAAAAGGTAACTGTAATCCATTACAGTATGAAAAAAAATGTAATCAGATTACTGGTATATTTGATAAAAACGGGGATTACTTGGCAGGATTACTGTGGTGACATCACACTGGCCTCTCTTTCCATAATATCCCATAGAAAAATAACATCACTCCACAAAACAAATTCCTTCATTTCCTCACACACATTGACACCCATGCAGATCCGCACACAAACACAACATCTTGAAAGCATTTCAGTTTTTTGATGGATGATCCAAAATTATTTAGGGGTTGGTCAGGAACATGAGAAAAAAAGAGGGAAGAGGAATGTGCTAATTGGTTGTTGTCTGTGGTGATGGATGAGAGCTGTATTATTAGTATACTGGGGTTACTCTGGGATTTGCTCTGGTTAGTGTTAGGAAAAAAAGTATCCCCAGCTTCTTCTTTTTCTTTTTTTTAACTTCATACACACACCCTCCATATCCCATATGGACCACCTCCAGAATGTGACCTGATGACATGACCATTTTCGAGCTTAGCTCTCGAGTTTCAGGCTCTGGCAGTGATTGATCAGATTGTTCTGGGCCAAAAAATAACATGTACAGTTTCTAAAAATAAGATGTTTTCTTCTGAGTTTCCTGCTTTCCCACTAACCTACTGGTCGGGGAAACAATGAGGCAAATTTCTTGTCAATCTCCAGAGAATGGAGGTTTTGAAGTCCAAAGTAAGTTGTAGTTACACTCTTCACATTATTTGCTGCTGTAACAACATCAGGATAACAAACAACATCAGGACCAGTTTTAGATCTTCTGTCTTTCTGACACAGTTTGGCTTCATCTTTTTTTGCCTGAGTCATATTTTGATATTACAATACCATACAAATTACTTTATTAATCCCCCAAATTATTCACAAACACTACAAATGAAAAGAGATTGAATTTCAGTTTTTTAATGTGGCATCAAATACCCCAATATGAAACTGAAGGCAGCACAGGATGGTGTTGTCAAATTGGAAGACTATTGGAAAGACGGAATATCTTTTGTGCAGAGCCGAATTTAACCAAATTACAGTATCAAATACAAACAGACGTAGCAGTAGTAGTAACAACATGTGAATACTCGTCTCAGACACAGACGTCAGATCAGTTTGCTAAACGATCTTCCTTTAAGCAGGGCCTGAACTCGCTGCTCTCAGACTGACTTAAAATGAAAGCACCTCACACTGGATTTTACCCTGCGACTGTGATGCTGGTCATCCCACTCTAAGTAATTTCTCAACTAAGAACTACAGACGAACTCTGCTGATGCAACATTTACAAACAGTTGGTGAATCTGACTGGTCAAGCCAAAGAGAAAACTGGCTCATTAGTTTCTAACACACACGTATGCACGTACAATGACCAGCTATTTCTATGTCAAATGGTAAAAGAGCCATCAATCTCATTTGGTCCAGCAAATGATCCAGTAATCAGCCTCTCTTGGGACCCTTACTAATTCAAGGATCAAAGGTCACTGTGGGAGATTTACTCCAGTTCCAGGGACTCAATTTCAGTGCAAATCATAGAGATTCAAGTGGAAAAACTCATTGTCATGGACATTATGATCTCAAAACAAAATGATTCAGAGGCACTGTTGATTAACTCTATCAGAGACTGGTTGTCATTATTTTGACTTCGAGTTCACCTCGACTGCCATTTCAGGCTGTGTCACTGTGCCAGAGGATGATGATTTTGTTGCTCAATGATCATTACAGTAATCACCAATAGCCTCTGCCCAAGATGATAATTGGTTTGTTTTCCCATTAATGTAATAACTTATTATCATTATTCGTGGTCGTAAATTAACGCACACACACTCCCTGAAATGTGGCTTGTGATTAGACAGAGCCAATGAGATAGAAAGAATACGTCATTGAGGTCAGTCTCTTACTTCCTGCTGTTTTATATGGGTGCAAATAGAAAGCAAGTTGATAATAGGATGATCAGACTTTGTCCCTACAGCAGAACCACCTTCTCCTTCCCCCCATCGCCCTACTAACATGTTCCCCATTCCTTCATAAGCTCTAGTATATACCCATATGCACTGAAATTCCAGGGCACGGTTCTTTGCCTAGCTGTATTTTTTATAGAGTTCGCCCCAGACCATGTGTTTGCTGGATTTTTGTATCCTCGTTTTGACCCACACAAGGACTTTTACATCTGTTTCCCAAGTCTTGCTCTTGGATCACAAGTCTTTCTCTCATACCCCTTTTCAACCAAACTGGTTCCAGTGCTAGTTTGGAGCCAGTGCCTGACCTAGCACCAGTTCTTTCATTTTCCACCGCCTAAGCACTGGCTCCTGCCTCTCAAAACTGGTTCCAAGCAAGCACCAACTCCTTGCTGGTCTAGCGCTATAACCGGCTCCTCCAGGGCTGGGGGTGGGGTTACCTGACCAGCAGGACCAGCGCGAAGATATACAGAGACGTTATCGATACCGTATTAAGTTTGTTTATCTGCTATGTAATCGATGTAAACACAGTTGAAGCTCAGTAGCCGAGCTACAGGCAGTGGCTAACAACAGCTAATGTTCATATCAAAACATATCACCATCAAAACGTAGTTGCCGGTCGCAGCGTTTACGATGAAGGTGGCTTCCTTTTTTCTTTTATTCAGCTGGGTTCGTGCTGACAATTAACACTATTTAGATGGACCACGTCGGGCTTGGGCTGCAACACCCACGGGTCAGACCAGGTTTTAATTTTCAGGTCCGTCTATAACTGTAGTAGGCAGCAAAGACAGGAGCAGCTCCTGCATGGGAGGCGTGGTTCTGACTTAGCTCCTTACCAGTGGAAAAGGAAACTGTTTTTTTGGAGGCACGAGAGTTGAGCCAGTTAAGCACCAGCACAGCACCAGGTCCTTTTTGGTGGAAAAGGGGTATTAGATCTCTTTTCTGAGGACTGTAACATTGTGTGTTATAGTGTTTGTCTGTCTTGCTCCTGCTTGTCTCTGCAGCCTATGAAAGGCACTTCCCTGTGGTAGGATTTGGTCAGAGGTGCTGGCTAAAGGGCACAAACAAGCATCTTTCTGCTGCACTTGGGACCAGCTAAAACAATTTTCCAGACATGATGTTAAATGTTCTGTGGAAACCAACGCATAAAGCATTTTGCTTTCAACAGCAGCCACATCCTTTAGAGCTTCTTCAGGGCCTCTAGGACAAGGGATTCTGTGGCCTCCGTGTGTTTTCACGTTCTTCAAGCCCCCTAACAGAAAGTGATTTATTACACAGACCATGGTGTGCCTGCCCTATTACAACACCCCATATACATAATTTGCTGGTCTGAAAGCTTGTTTACGTTGGCCATTGGATTATTTGGCAATCCTCATCAATGGCACATTTTGTGAATATGGATTTGGAGATGCCAAAGACAGATTAGCATACTTCAAAATGATAATATTTACTGAAATAACACTACACCAAGTTATTTCTTTAAGAATGGTGACCACTCTGCACTCCTCCCTATGTCTCCCTTATTCTCACAGTGAGCCTCTAAATCAATTACGGTTAACTTTGTCAACTTTAACTCCAATTTGACATGTTTCAGTTTAAATCAGTTTTGGAAGACCAAATAAAAAATAATTCAAGAGGAATACTTTGATTTCAATGTGCAGTGCAGTTGCAGTGTAGATGTGGAAACTGTTGACTTCACATTTATAAGAAAACGCATCGCTTCTTCGTACACCTTTTCAAAAATGCGTACAGAATATAATAATTATGCTTTTGTTTTCAATGTTTTTGTTTTCAAATTTTGTTTAATGACTTGCTTATGTTGTTAACAAGCGTACTTGTGCCTTATTTTTGCTTAGTTGTTTGAAATAAAGAAAAAATCCCTTTAATTCAACAAAATTAAGTTATTCTGCACCCACATTCTTAAGGAAATTAAATGAATATGCCACATTGCTATTAACGCTGGCCATTTTCGTCTTGGCCCATGTGTCAAATATGTCAGCTCTGGAGAGGTAGCTTTCCTCACAAAATTTAACAGTTCCACCTTGTCAGCAGTTTACGTCATTGCAATTGCTTTGAAATAATGAGCTGTAAATGGCCCAACTGACCCCTTGGCTATTTATCTTGATCGGCATGACAAGGAATGAAAAAAGGAGAAAGCACTGTGCTCAACTAGTCTACTAGTCTAGCCTACTGTATACAAGGTTAAAGATTAAAAATGTTTGAAATGTTCAATTCAAAATGTTTGAATTGAATTATAAGATCAATATTATGAAGTGAGACAGACAGCGTATGCAATTTGGTGTGTTTAAGAGGAACTATACAAGTCCGGATGCTTTTCCGCTGTTTTGATAACCCTCCTCCCGGCCATCTGCATTTGTTTTCACTGAAGCCAACGAGAAAGCAATCAATAGAGCCGTGGATAACATTATTTATCATATACAATGTTACGATGTGCATATTTGGGTAGTCTTATCCGTCATACACAAGAGATTGCGGGTTACGGGGCATGTTCGTGTTGCGGTGTCGCAGAGATGAGAGCTGGGACACCGGGGCGGAGGCACTGATCTTGCAAGGTTGGGTTTTGTCCAAGAGACACTGCGTGAAAGGCAAGCGAGAGCCTCTATTCTCCTTGTAACAAGTTGCAAGTCATTTATCTAACCATCACAATTACTCTGAAGCTGTTTAATTAAGGTAAAACTGTAGCTTAGTTAAGCTAAAAATCCTGCATAGTTCCTCTTTAAAACAGAGAGTGGCCATTAGAATCATCCTTCCTCTGGCACTCCAGACACGGACCCACTGGGCCATTTTTTTTTTCTTTGAGCCTGTCTGAAAGCAAAAGGGTACATTAAAGTGTAAGTAATGTGTACTCGTATGTGATTGTGGGAAAGTCCCACAAGGCCTCTTGGTCTCTATGCTGTCTGCCTCCACGACCCACCACAGAGGCTGACAATTTATGCGGCCGACGACAGCTCCCCCTGATCGCGCGCCAGGGCTCAGTTGAGGCAGGCCTCTAGAGCAATGGCAGCGCCACTGGCACTCCATCAAAACCCAGGAAAAATCTCATTAGGACTGTGGCTGGGTGTCTCCTGCTTCGTTCTGCCGGTGCAAGAAAACACCTTCAGGACTGAGACATTCAGAGCAGCGGTGCGGACATGAAGCGGGGAGAGACACACATGAAAGGCCATTTAGCCAAGTGCAAGGCGAGACAGGAAGAGTGACAGAGACAAGGGAGAATGTGGGAATAGCAATGATGCTTCTCCAAGTACATTTCTGCTTCCCCTGGGCCTTCAAACAGAAGACAGCTGAGGTCGCTGACACTCAGATAAAAGCCACCGAGCACTGAAGAGGGTGAAATAGAGTCTTTACCGAATGTGGGAAGTGATTCTTCTCACTTGAGAAAGTGGGAAGTGATTCACTTGTGTCATAGCCTTCACAGCTTTTGCACGGCCAATATCTGCACAGACAGATACAGGCAGTGTAATAAAAGTCAAAAGGATCGTGCACAGCAGGCAGTCCTCGCTGTCCTTGTACCAGGTATGTTAAGATACACTCAAGTTGTCATCATGTTTTTGTACTTTGTCCCTTAAATTTATTGTACTTGGCAAACGAAACGATTTCGTCCGATTCCAACTGACCTGGAAAGCAGCCACCAACTTAAGTTTATGTATAACTAATGGAGAAAACAGCTGTAGAGCATAGGTATTTTCACAAGCTCTTGCACACCCTAAGTCTCAATGTTGAAAACTGAGAAATAAAACAACAAAAAAATCTTATTAGTTTTAGAGCTGCAAATTAGCTTATAGGTGTAGCGTTACTCGCAAAAGACCTCAAGAGAGGAAATACCCACCCCCCCTCCATCATCCCAAAGAGTAAACTGAGATACACCAGAGGCAGTTTCAAAGGACCAAACAGCACAGCTCCTGGAATCTGGAGCAGCGCCTATCCTGTAATATGTGGTGGAGCTGGTGGAAGGGACCACCGCTCATCGTCAGACAGCAGTTTCAACCTGGCTCCAGTTATTTGCAGTTCTTTAACACCGGTGCGCCCCTCACCTTCTAGCAACACTATACAGCCCCATTCAAAGCACCACGTAGCAGTAAAACATGACGCCCAGAGATGGAGCCAAGATAGAGGGTGTTGATGTGAGGTAGCGAAGCGCTGCGCTGCCTCTGAGTGAAGCTTCAAAGGGGATCCGTTTTCACATATGAAATAATGATCTCAGATAATCACACAGAACAGCGAAGCTGACGCGAGACGGTCCCGTTTACGGAGGAGCGGTGACGGGGCCGATTTGGAGACGACACCTCCGGAGCTGAAAGCCACGGCACATTAATGTCTCTGCATTTCTCTCCAGCCAAACAAGATACATCTGTTTTATTTCACGACGAGACTATCAGGCTCATCGTCACATGACGCATTGAGGTAGTTTCTTGACTTTGCTCCAGCAGAGCAGATGCTTACTCGTCTAAAATGTCAGGGCCTCACAACAAAGCAAACAAATGCATTAAACCGATCTCATGAGCAGTCTGCAGCGCCAAGAGGAAGTCATAACTTCTGTGTTTTTTTCATGCCTTTGATAAGAAATTCAATGCCTTTCCAGAGGTCACAGATTGTAAATCCTTTGATGTTGAGCCATTCACATGCACCATTAACATAACATACGCTACCTGGTGGATGCTTTTAATCTGAGGCATTTTACAGTACATATAGTGCACAAATCTTATCTAAATTTTTATGAACAGCACTCTGCAAGAAAAAAAAAGTACAATTCAAGGGCTTTATCAGATGTGCACGTATTGTCAAATAGTTGCGACACCCAACCTCGGAAACCACATGTGGGTCCCAAATGGGTTCCATCCACACTTTGTCTTTCTTGGCTTTCTACCTTGAAAATGGACCAATACTTAAGTTGAGTGGAGAACAAACTGAAGAAATAATTGAACAAGCAACCCTTCAACTATGGTGACTAAAAAAGGCTAACATGTAATTTGATGTCTCAGAGGGAGAATCAAAGACGGACACCTTCTGTGCAGACTCTGCGGCCCCACGCCTGACACCCCTCAGTCACGGCACACCCACTTCTCTTCCTGCACCCCAGGAAGGAAATTATAGCCACAGACTTGGGATCCATCACCAGGCAGGTTGGAGGAAGCTGCTCTATGATTAAAGTGTGCACGGTCAGCAGCACCGCGACTGGAGGGGTCTGAAGAGGTTGCGCATGCTGGAGGGCTTTCTGTTTTAACGCCAGCTCATGACACAGGTCGGGCAGAGATTCTCCACACACACACACACACACACACACACACACTGGAAGTCCAGAAACAAGTTATTGAGGTTGACGTAAAGCCCTGCAAGCGGAAGAGGTGTGGCTCAGCACTTTTGCTCCGTGCACTGTTTATTAAGTCAAATTATACTGAGTGTTTGTATAAATTAACTCTAACACTGCAAGATTAGAGATTGCAAAGACTTCTGACAAGACATGGATATGACTCAGTTTTTGAACATGTGTTGTTTGTGCTCTGAATGTATTTGTGTATGTTTTTTTACAGGACCACAAGTTCTGTGATTGGGTGCCTTCCTTTTGTAGAGCGATAGTGCACAGACACCAGTCATTTCTCCACGTCAGATTAACATTGCAAACACTGCTGGTCACATTACCTCACCCACATCAAAGGCTGCCTCCTGAAAGGCTCAGTGGAATATTAGCAGAGATTTACAGCCCTCATCTCTGTGCTTCAGAAACATGCTGATCTGAAGTAATCTCCCTCCCCCTTCTCCCTTTTTTGTGTTTTATGTGTGAAGTTGGCCAACACTTTAATGACCCATTTACAAAACTTTTACACCTGCAAAGATAAGCTTTTACAACTCAGCAGGCCCCTCGGGCACAAAACCCAACCAGTTACAACAGCCTTTATTAGCTTTTTGAAAAATATGTAACCACAGCAATTAACATTTATCACACTGTTTATCAAAGCCTTATCTGTACAAAGAGGAGGAGAGGGGGAGAATACGAGGTGTTAAGATCAAGAGTCAAACTGCATGAACACCCTTCCAGCAATTTAGAGAAACCAATTGCAGAGTGTTTATATTTTCTGCAAAGAGGGAAACACTGGGCCTTATTCAAGAAAATAAGTTTTTCCTAAATGTCCTTTAAAAAATATTAATACAAAAAAAGAAGGTTTCTCTGATATACAAAGTCTTCGCAATTGGCCAACCAAAGCTGTAGAGAGCATTGTAATCTTCAGGGTAAATAAGACCAATACTACTTCTGTCACTGTAAGTTAATTATTTTATATCATTTGAATCTCCTTTGTCTGAACTGGCCACAGCTGAATTTCTAGGCAACGCTGCTCACAGATAGTCAGTCACACATGTGGATTACGGTAACAACGTGAGAAAAGCCACTTCTGTTGTTAACAAAAAGTTTCCTCAGGCCTCACAGGGTTAATAGGGAATCTGAGCTGGAGGTGAATCCTCAAAACACATTCTCCACCAGCCAATGAACTCCACTTTGGGACCTCGCATTCCCAAGTGGAAGCTATGGTTTGGAAGGGAATGGAGACAGCCTGTCGCTTGGCCTTGATTTACAGGTGGTCTCTGCCTGCCAAGAGTAACAAATCACAACGTTATGGCCCTCTGAATTCAGAGTAAAGCTCAGATCCAAAGGAATAACTAAAAGAGAAGAGAGAGAGACTTACGCAAAGTGACACACCTCATCTGCAAAAGCTCGTGTGGTAAGTGCAATGATAGAATATCTGACCATTCATGAGCCTTTTAAATTGCTCGGCAAAAATGGCCGAGCGGTCCAGTCAAGGTGACGTGGGCTCAAAGAGTGTGCTCATGTGTGTCAATCATTACAGCAAAAACACAACGGATTATACATTCAACACACATGGCTGACAGCGTGCCTGCTTCCATACTTGAGTGTCTGAGTGTTGTGTTTTAACAGTGGGTGTGCTAGACTGTGTCTAGAGGGTCTCAGCAATTAGTCAAAGCTCTCTTTGAGCAGAGACAGTCCTTCAGTCGTCTGGGTGGCTTCAGACGCCAGCCTCGAGTGCTGCAAAGTGTGGGAGGAACAGGGTTTAAGTCGGAAAGTCTACCTTGAGGGCAGCAAGAAAGTGACAAGCACTTCAACCTTTTACCACAGCGAAATGAAAAGAAACACCCCTGTAACCTGTCATGTCACTATAGCTACAGCTTAAGGACCTAATTCTAAAACAGTCTACGTATATTCAGGCTGGGACAATCCTTGATGTTTTCCCAAGATATTTCAAACATTTAAAATTTCACACCTTGTCTTCTAAGTTACCTTAAGGAGAGACCAGACCATTAGTTGCGATGTTAATAATGTTTTTAATAAAAGGGCATCTCAGTTTAGAATCAAAGTCTCCTCCTTTTGTGTATTTTATAATCTGATCCAGCCAGGAGGTTTTAGTTTAAATGCATAAAATGGATAACGGTTTTTAGTCATATTCTGATCTGATGAACCAGCTCTCCAAGTTGTTAGGGCTACGACATGAGTGCAGTCTGGACTCAATCAAGCCATTCTACACGATGAAAGAGAAGCAAACGGTAGGTGTGGACGTGCCATAAAATATATTTATGTTCCGCTCTCTACAACTCCACCAGAAGACGCTTGTCAGTAACAGTTATTCAAAGCCAGTCAACTAAACCTCATCACTACAATCAGCAGCGGAGCTCCATGTGATAGGTGGCAGTTATGAAAACCTCTGACGTGTGCATGGTGACCAGATGGAACTGACCTCAACACCAAGGTGGCCACTCTTCCTCTATGCCTATGCACACACTATACACACACACACACTACACACACACACCCACTCTCTCTCTCTCTCTGTCTCTCTCACTCACACACATACACACGGACATAGACACACAAACACACACAGCATGTTTAGAGCAGACATCCTTCCAGCCACAAGCCACTACCTCTAAACATCCCTCACATCTGACCTTTTAACTGTGGAACTAAAATCTCTATAATTACAGAGAGTGTTTCAACTCAGCAAGTAAACATAGCAGCAAAAATAGACACTTCAACTACTATATACAAGTGTGCTGGTGCCAGACGCACGTTTCTATTCATAGCTGACTGGAATTAGTGGCTTGTGTCACTGCTCACTATAATGAACTTGCGATGGGAGTACGCCACTGAGTTACAAACTGCAACCAAAATTTACTGCCAATGCACACTCACACGTTGAAACGCATTAATTTGTTTACCTTTATTTAACCATAAGTCCTATTCAGGTCAGAAATCTCTGAAATACACTGCACACAGAAAACAAAATAAAAATAAATAATCACACATAAGTTATAAACCAGAAAACAACGAAAGATTTTAGTCATGCCTCTTCTATCCATCTATTCATCTTCAAACCTCTGAAATTTGTGCCTCAATTCATCTGCTTCAATAGAGGTGAAACAATCACATCATCAGCATACAAGAAGCAGCGATGACACAACTTATAGCTAAAGACAATGAGAAGTTAAACTTTATATCCACAATATATAAAGGGATCAAATTTAACACCCTGTTACTTGTGTGAGCATCTTATAAAACAAAAACATATGAACGCTTTAAACGCACGTCTAAAAGACTTGGTCTGTATCTCACATACATTCAGGTGTAAAACTAAATTCAATCCAAATTGAGTAGCCAACTACCAGACTGTGAGCTTCAGGGAGAACAAGGTTACTCTGCAGTCCCCTTAAGACCGGCTAAATCTCTGTCCAAAGGAAGCTGTTTTTACAAACTTCAGCAGGACACAGATGGAGAGAGGTGGGCTTGACAGACAGGGCAAATGGCCCTTTGGGGAGAGCAGGGTTGGCCTGCTTCATTGAGAGTCTACACGGTCTACACTTTGGGTTGTGGCACCTGTGGAGCATAAACACACTATGAGAGGACAGCTTTCCTTTAAGCATGGCCGCTCCTCTGTTTAGCTTTCCTTCCACCCAAAACATCCCCTAACACACAATCCAGACCTCCTCCAGCCCCGGCACCACAGGAAGAGCTGAAGAGCCCTGGACCCTCTGTCTGCAGGAGGCACAATATTCTCCCAACTCTGTTTACCTAAATCCACTTCCTCCATCCCCTCTATACCTCGGGTGTCCTTAGAGGCCTGGACACCAAAATTCTCAAACACAAGGAGGAAAAATACAAGCTGTGGAGTCTGTCACTGGTGTTTCCCTATGTCTGCACTAAACGACTCACACCGGGACCCTGCATCTGTGAGCGGTTATGTATGAATTCACATATTAGAGTAAACAAGTGAGTAATGCGCGGATGTATATTTGTGAGAGCCTGTGTGCTTCATGGCACGAGTGAGCATGCACGCTCCTGTGCATGTACACATTCTCATGAGAGCTTGATAGCAGTTTTATGGAGATGTTGATCGCGTCCTATTTGAGAGCCACTTTGAGTGCTCAGTCAAATTATTCAGCACTTACTGCACAGGCCAGAGCACAACCCGCAGGGGAACCTGATAAACAAACAAGAGAGAATTATTCAGGGTTTAAACACTTAAACACCCACTTCAGCAGAGCCTTTTAAGTGGGTGATTAAAATGGGCACTGAGCTCCCACAGAAAGCTCAGAGGAGCTCAGCACCACCACAGGAGCCCCAGTCACCTAGAGTTGGTCTCAGCAATAGCTTTGTATAAATAGGAGATATTGCTCAAGGTATAAAACTGTTTTATAAATACTGACTAGTAACAGTGCATGTGTAATGTGCGACATTCTCTAAGGTTCTCTAACCCTACCCGTCTTCATTGATCATGATGCAGATGATCATTTCATTAAAATCAGAAAAAATCTAAACTCTTTTCCGATGCTGTGTCTCAGGCATCCTCACACAAGAGGAGGGTAGAGATATGCAAACACAAACAGCACAATAGATGATGAAGATAAATTTCAGTCTGAGGCTACATCGGTACTGATATGTTTTAGGTTTAGAGCATAACTTGTGCCACATTTCCATCTGGCATCCATACTGCTCTGTAGTGTTCAGAACACTTTTGGCCTCATTTTGGGCTGAAAACTCAAAAGTAAGACTTTTTGGAAACAATGACGCAGACACTCAAGTTCACTTCCTGACTGTGTCTTATCAGTCAAAACATATCCTTCTCCCTGTCTTTGTTTTCCACCACTGTTACCACCTTACACTGCACTTAAAGTAACAGTTCCACCTCATCATCAGTCCAAGCTGAGAAACCTCTGGTGATACTCAACTGTTTCGTGTTTTGTTTCACTTTAGGGAGCCTTAGTAAGACCTGGCCAGGAACTACAGATGGAAAATAGCCTTTTGACTAAATCTGGCATATTTACTGAAATGTTTATTAATATGCTCCGTCCTTGTCAAATAAACAAGTTAAAAAAAAAATGTAAGTATGGATAGAGATTATTTCTGAGACTGAAAGACTTAGAGATCATTTTTGTTTTTAAAACACTGTTTTAATATGACGACATATTGGATGGATGCAGCCTGTTCAGCCAGTTTCACAATGCAGTCAGTTGATCCTCTATATCTAACTATCACTTAAAATTGTGAAATAAATGCCACCCTATGAAACAAAAGCCTGCAGCCTGGATGTAACTGTGAAAGGGGTGGTGAGAGACACTTTGATCAACAGCTATCCGTTGCTCCAAACTGAGTGTATATTTTGGGGAAACAAAGCACAATCTCAGCTGCTAATCCCCTGAGATTCAAAGCACATTCCCGTAGAAGCCTTTCATCTCTTGAGTGCATCCGGACAGCTGACTGCAGACATACTGCACACTTATATGCACTCGCATGAGCACATTTGCACATACATGAGCGTCACTTCACTTATACTATAAAATGGCACATGTCTTTATTTGTAATAACCCCAATCTGTGATTTGAGTTATACAAACATTACACATGTTATGGTACTTGTTGAAGAATTAAGAGACATCTGCAACTAGACCAGATGAACTCAATAATGTATAAAAGAGAGAAATGTAGATAAGCCTTGTCAAATGTCTACATGCCACCAGTGCTTTACCTTCCTCTAAACCACTGTCATTCTTTCACAGCAGTCCTTCCCAGAAGGCACCATTCACAACTACTGAGGGTTATCCGCTCTGCTTTGTCACACAGGAGAAACTCTTCCAGCTTTAGTAATCTATGTGACATACGATGCTGGATGTGACATTAAAGCCACCTGCATGTCCTCAAACCTCCCAGTCCCCCAGCTACACTGACATCAGCCCAAGACTTCCACCCCATCTTCTCATGGGAAAATAAAAAAAAAATCACAGAGCCCCTTTATGGCCAGGTGCTACCCCTCCTCCCCAAAGGCTAAGGCTTTTCTTCTCTTTAGAGTGTGGCTCCAAACTTTTCTCCCAGCCTCTTCAAAGAGCAACAACAGGCCCTTGGTCCCTTGGGAGCACAGAGGGGGTAGAGCCCGGTGGGAGAGGGGCATACGTCACACAGCACGCACAAGAGGCCAGCCGGTGGGAAAAGAAAATGCACAGGGAGAAGACAGAAAGAAGGAGAGAAAGAGGAAGAGGAGTCTGCATTTGAAAGGTGCTTTCAGCTTCTAGACAAGGGCCCTCGCTTTGTGGAAACGACAAGGGGAGAAAAAGCACAACAGCAGACGCAAAAAAAAAAACCAAG
>OMNW01011528.1:0-14431 GCA_900303245.1 Selene dorsalis | reverse complement strand
CCCCCGGGGGGCCGGGGGGGGGGGGGGGGGGGAGGTCCCAAGACACTTGTATGTCTGGTGCCAAGCACCTATAGATCAAAGGATTCAAGGTCTTTGTTTGTTTGTTTGTTTGTCTTATCTGACAGCAAGTAAAATATTCAAAATGCCAAGCAACAAAGTTGTTCAGGTGGGGATGATGATGAGGTTGTGATGAGTTAAATCATTTGTATCTAATCATTTACATCTCACAAAACATTACAATAAAATTATTACATAGGCTAATGGAGAATGACACTAAGGACAGAGCAGGACGTGTTTAAAGTAGATCATAGTTTGGTTCAGCTTTACCTGCCTCCTTGACTTTTAAAGTCATTTGCTAATAAATCAGTATAAGAAAATCCTCTCGTATTGGGTTCTGTGGTCAGTGGGCATCTGCCTTTTTGGGGTCTTTGACATAAGAATAAGGTTTAGAAATCACAGTCTTATTGTACTGAGGCAGCAGATGAAAGCAGGCTAAGACTCTTTTGAAGTCTTCAAATATATAATAAAAGACAGAGGCCATGTGCCATCTCATGCTAGGCTCAGTGTGACAGTGATATGCACGCACACACACACACACACTGTAGACATCATCTTGTGAGACAGCAATAGGGATAAAAAAATGTTTTAAGTCATACCACATCTTCATTAGAAGTGTTAGAAAACAACCTCAGATACATGTATTTTTATACATGCATGGTTGGAATGTTGAATCTGTGATTGTTGACTGATCCCAGAATAACAACCTTTTTCTTTTCAGCTTTTTTCTCGTGATTTGATGTAGGAAATAGCCATATAACAGATATTTCTGTAATATTTTTAAATGATTTGTGACCACATGTGACTTTTACATTGGTGTTATAAAGATAAGACACAGCCAAGAGAAGCCCTATGTTTTCCACTGCAGCATCTCCAGTCTTTACATGCATTTTCATACTAATACATTTCAGTGACAGTTCACTTAAATACAAATAAAAACAAATTTGAGTCATAGAGGTTTTCTGAGAGCTTTCAGTTTGTGCAGATTCAAGTTATTTTCTGCCGCTCAAATCTCAAGTCAACAAGTTAAACCTTTAAGTTTACAGGCCAGGTTTCTCCCTTCTTGTACCCATGATGCCAGCATGTCAGACACATACTATTGACGGGCAGACTGTGTCATTCACATTTTTACTTGTTGCCTGTCTTGGAGACATTAGCCACTTTCCCACGCACATCTCCAGCATCTTTCCATCATGGTATTATGTCCAAATGTCACTATTTTCCAACTTCAAGAATTTCCTCTGCGGTTCTGGTAAAAGGAGATGTACCCATATTCCAACATAAAACTCCCAAAAGTGACCCTATGTGTTCCCTATGGTGTCATGAAGCCACAATGGCCTTGGTGTGTATTTATATTTTTGAGGAGAAACATATCAGCCCAGATCGAGCCCTTGCATATACAGTAAATTCCACTGGCTACATAAGACCTTCATGCACAACTGTAAATCTGGGCATGCCAATGTTGTAGTTACATACGCACTATTTTGCAGAAGAGGTCTACAGACTCTATAGTTAAGCACCTAATAGCATATGGTAAATGAGCTGTGGTGATTTCTGGGAAAAAGGCAATTTCCAGGGAAAGGATTTGAACATCTTTAGTGGCGAGGTTGCACACTTGACACATATCCCTAATGTAGCCCTCCAGTTGCATTTTTACTAAACAGTGGTTTCCGCATCCTGACTCTATCATCACATGTTGTACCAAGAGGAATCAGGCTCCCCTTTGAACTAGTCTGCCACAGACACACAGATGAGCTTGTTATTATAGCAACTCGCTTGAATTTGCTGGGAAAGAAGGCCTGTCCCTCTGACACACTTCCTGTCCTTTGAAGAGGCCAACGGAGAGATGGCTTTGCGGGCCCTATTTCCAAGCTTTGCCTTTGATGCCTGAGAGAGAGGAGGTGGCGGGGGTTTAGGGCCAGAGTCCCATCTCATGGACGTGAACCCCCAAACCTCCAATCTATCCCCATTATTTCGGTTAGTTAGGTGCTTTAGCTGGACATATAATCAAATAAGAGAATTAATGAAGTAAATATTGCCTCTCATTGAGGCGTTTGTCCACTGGGTGTCTATTGCCTGATTTCAGTTGTCTGAGTTTGTGTGTGTTTGTTTGTTTTTTGTTGGGTTTTTTTAATGGTGGAAAAGTTTCATTGCACAAAGGTTACATTCTTCAAACACCTGCCTGATTGGTGTAGGTATTTATTATCCTGGGGTGGCTCCTACCATGGTGGCCAACTCTGGCTCATTCCACCATAAATCTCAGCATTCACCCTGGAAACAGGCATAATGGGGGGCATTTAGACAGCCAGATTCAGGGGTATCTAATAGTTTGTATGTGTTTATGTCCTTGTAACAATGTTAGGGGCCTCATGCCTGTGGAGACCATAGGAGGAATGCTGCCTGGTGATGAGGAGGGGGATGTGAAGTATATAGAGGGAGAGAAGAGCAGCTGCTGGGCGCTTAAAGCTCAAACATGTGACTGTTGCCTTTATCTTGAGGAACAAAAGGGCATAAATGTTGTAAAGGGCAGAAGACAATCGTGACTGAAGTACAGTGTTGATTCCTGCGGCGGTGGTGACTCAGCCCATTGTGGTGGCCCAGCGTGTGATGTGTCAGGCAAAAGGGAAGCGGGGAGCGAGAGACAGCCTGGCATGCGTTTGCCATTCTGCATGCTGGAAGCAATGGAAATAACATGGATCCACAATATCACTGGACACCATGGTATATTTTCTGCTTTTATGGCTCTAAACTTACAGAACATGGGCAATTTCTGAGTTTCAAAAGAAAAGTAAAATCCCATATCAGAAAGGAGTCCTTTGATGTATTCATATGAGCTACCTGGCAGGCAGCAACTTCTACCTTTGAGAGCATTTCATGTTTACCAAAATAAAAACTGCAGTTTTATATGGCATTATATACCAAGGATACAATACAGCTATAACAGGCAACCTTTTTACATTTGAAATGATTCTCAAAATGTTTTTTTTCTGTTAAATGAATTTCATATTAAAGACCCAAAGTTTTGAAAATGATTGATGCGTTGGTGCATTTGGAAAACAGAGAGGTGTCAATAAAATTTAGAAGATATATACATAAATTCAGAAACTTTTGACAGTTTTAAGCTTGCTTTGGTCCTTTGTTTTGTCATAGAAACACAAAAATATTAATGAGCTGAACAAGATCACAGTGAAGTTAGTGAGACATTAACCACAGAAATAAGAAAGAAAAAAAAACTTCAGGATTTGAATTTCTAAGACTTATCTTAATAAGATTGCTGATCCCGTACTTTACATTATTGGTTTGTAGTGTAAAATATGAGAATCCTTACCGTCCCACTTAAAAATTCCTTTTTATCTTAACAGCAGCGTAAAAACACTCATAACATTGCCTTAAGCTCACTGATGTCTATTTTTTTCCCCCAAAAAAGTGTCTCCAGTATAAATGAACAGTGCAAAATGATGTAAGGTAAATAAACACACACATGCAGACTTATAGGCATGCCACTGAATGACTGCTAATCTTCCCAGTGTCAAAACTCTCCAAATTTAGGCCTGTATAATCAATACTTTCTGCTTCTGTACTTCTCTTTGCTATCTGCACTCAGCACTGGCTGCTTTTTTGAAGCGATGGGGGTGTAGCCCCATCCAGAACGAGGACACAATTAGTGTATTCAGCCGAAAACAGTGGGGTTCCCCCTTTGATGTGGGGATCAAATGAAGGAGCTGTGTGTTTTTGTCCAAAATGACAGGCTTGCCAGGTTTACTAATGGGTAGCTAATAGAAAGAGAGGTTTATGATGCTCATTAATTACACAGTCTGTCATGTGTTGGAAGGGTAGAATAGAGGAGATAGGGAAAAAGAGAAAGAGAGTGGGGTGCAGAAGAGGAAGCAGAGAAGAGAGTGGGGGTGGTGGTAAAAAAAAAGAGGGCTGGGTGTACTCTGAAAGGGGGAAATTGGAAATGAGTGGAGTGAAAGAGCAAGGGCAAGGAGAAGATCTCCTAAGAGATCCTCACAAAACCCGATTTGATGGAAAGTGAGAGAGAAAAAGAGAAAGAAAGGAACAGGAGGAGATAAAATAATCCTTTCCTGAGATAAGAGCAGCCACCAAGACAGGAGCTTCAAAGAGCAGGAGACACTCTCATGGGAGCGTGCCATAAACCTTTTCCTCATCTTCAGAGGAAAATTCAGTCCCTGATCCAAACACACCCAAGCTCTCAGCACCCACCACTCTGCAGGTGTCCGAGGCCCGGCGACTCCTGGGGTGGTGTGCACACTTCCAAGCAACGCTGCCTTTGAACAGCTTGGACTCATGTTGAGTGGCGATGATGATCTGCACATAAGGTCCAAATGTGAATAGTTAATGAAAAGAGAAGGGAAAAAAAATCAGAGGTTGTCACTCCCACCACAGGGAAGACTAGTGATCTCTGCTATCAGCTTCAACCACACACACGCACAACTCCTATGAACCCTCTGTAGACGTAGTTTGTCATTTCAAGCTGAGCCACTAACAATGCCCTTGCCAACAGTAGCCTATCCTTTGTGACAGAGTAGAGGTGTGACTTGTGGGATGTTGCTAGTGGATGTCATGGTGAGTTTAGGGGTAAATGAGGCTGTCATTAACACTGAGCCTGTCCAGTGACCTGTGAGAGACCAGGCTGCGCTCGTCCCCATAGGGCCGGGCACCAGTGGGGCCACTCAGCCAGACAAGGTTTATTTAACTAAGCTCTGAGTCTCCCACACATAGAGGCCCGCACTGCCATGGAATTCATTATCCTGGACCGTTAACGGGCCACTGGTGTTTTGAATAGTTTCAGCAGGCTTTGAAATTGCACTCTGTGCTTGGGTTCAATCACAGAGGACACGATCAAATTGCACCGAGCGTTATATCATCTTCAGGGCATTCGGCTTGAGGTGTGAGACTGAGGTCCACACAGGAAAACAATGGCAGGCTAATACCCAAATATTTAGCAGCACTTTCCACAGAGAAGAGGCCTGTTTCAGAATAACACAGCTATGGTTTGGCGCTGTGAGCCTCTCGGCTCTTGTTGCAGAGAGGCTTCCTGTCCACGGACCTGTGACCTTTCACCTACAGATCCACAGGAATGCTGGACAGTTTCTCTTCTTTTTGGGGGAGTGGAAAATGAAAATATAGGCCTCTGCTGATATAAGCTAAAACATATCAGAACAACAACATTGTAATCTAATTCATCTTTTATAGTTTGACGCTGCAGATGCCACATGTCATCACAAATTAATCCAGCATTGAGGAACACTGAACACAGATCCTTAGATACTTCATGTAGAAGGACGCTGGGAACCACCAAAGTCCTCTCTGTGTTGTCAGCTGGTGCAGAAATAAGCAGAATCACTGTAATGAAAATGTCAGATTTATGTTCTGCCCCACATCTACAATTTGTCACTGGTGAAAACTTGCTCAATATCTTGAATTTCCAAATATTTAATCTCGTAGGCGGAGCAACAGAAGGGCCTGAAGCTGCGACAGGCTGGAGAGACTTTGAGGTAACAACATACAGTAGATGTGGGGAAAGAGGTCCAAGTGCTCGTCTGGATAGTCTGGTTTTATGTGTCTTGATGTAATCAAAGATGAGGATAAAAATAAACCATTTTCTATTGTAGTTTTTAGTAATTAAGACCTCCTCCCTAATGGGAAAGAGAACCAATAACCAGGTAAGAATTCAATATTGTACTTTTCTTGCATATACAAACATAGCATATCCCTCATCCTGCACTTTTCACATCCCCAAAGAAAACACAGATTTATGCTGAGAAGTGATCAGGTACACTGAATAAGTCAAAAGTCATGTTGATCTTGCTCAGCAGAGAAAAACACATTGTATCGGGCAACCTCTGAACAGAACTATTCCAAAGAGCATTTCACAACATAGTGCTTTGACATTGTTCTTTTTATGTGTTTACTTTAAAAATTCTTATAAGCATATCATTTAACCAGAAGAAAAGCTACAGAGGGCTGTCAGCAGAAACAGGCATGCCTCAAGCAACATTGTAAAGCGAGTATTTAAAATAATTTTTTCCACAACAATAAAACATTTCAGAGTTGGCTCCTGGCCACCCCACAGAAATCTGCCTGTAGCTGCTTGGTGAGAAAGCAGCAAGGACATTTTAGAAGAAAAGCAATAAAAACAACGCTAATTCATTACTGGCTGGTTTCTACATCTATAAAATGTTTCAGTGACTGTACGTTACCATGAACAAATAAATAATAAAGCATATTGATTCCTTTTATAGCACTATTTCTGGCACAAGCCAAACTAGTCTATGTGCCAGCCTCAACTTGAATATGCTCCGACTGTGATGACAAAATGAAGTTAGATTCAACTTTGAAGACGGCTTCTTTCCCTCTAAACATCTTTCACTATTTTGATCATGTTTTGATTATGAGCTGAGTGAAAGGAATGGGATAGCAATAACATGCATCAGAATTTTCCCATCATATCTTCTTTATGGATCCTGTGGTTGTACTGGACAGCTTCATCAATGTGTGTAACTCAGTGAGTACTGTACAAGGTTTTGCTTTTGGAAACAACAGGTAAACCCAGAAACGTTTACAGCTACACTAGTTGCTCTGAGGCATCGCAGCACAGTTTTGAGCTCATGGTTTGTGGTCAGCATAGCAACAATATTGATGTTTAACAGGTATAATATTTATACCAAGGGCACCAAGGTAGCGCAGTTCAGTTTACATTGTCTCTATTTGCGTCGTGTAATTGGCCTGAATCCTTTCTTGAAAAAAATGGTGGTACTCAAGACTGACTTTGTAAACACCACGCTGAGGATCTGAGGTTCATTACCTTCTCTAATTTTAAACTTTCAAGTCACCTTTCAGGAGAGCACTGTTCGACTGGTAGCCACACCCACAAGTGATGTCACAGTGTACAGACCATACACCTGTATATCACTGCAGCAAAGAGAGAAGTAAAACCACTGGAGGTCAGCAAAAACAAGATTTCAAACTGATTATGGCCATCAATGAGACCTTTTTTCAGTAATTACTGCATTTTTTTCCCCTTGAGCTACACAAATGTAAACTCATCCATTGAAGGTGCTGCATTTAGGTGAAGCAGGGTGTGGCAGCAGAAGAACACATGTGCATAGTCAGCTTTTCAGCGGTTTAAAACATCAGTTTTTACTCTTGCAGTGTTATGACTATCCGATTGTTTCAGCCACAACCTGTGTTTCACTGTCCTGTTGAGAGATGCTTACGTTCAGGCTTGTACAATTTACAGTGACATCCAAGAATGGTTTCCTCCACAGGAGAAAACAACTGCTTCCTCCAGGAGTCGATCAAACACACTCCAACAAACCTGGCACTTTAAAACTGACCACCCAAATGTCTGCCTCTAAAGTTTTGCCTGTCTTCTGCTTTCTTTGCAAAAAGGATGGATTTTCCACACATAGTCGATAAAGCTGGCAGGGCCTGACAGTGCACATGCCTTAGGAAGAAATTGTCCTCTTTCCCACACAATTGAGACCACGGTCAACTGTTATTCTTCAAACAGACCACCATCAAAGACATTAAATTTAGCCTGAGCCAGTAAATGAAGCTCCTTTCAAACTCCTTTTATCCTGTATCTGTACAGCAAAGGTCACGCTGAAGAATGAAATCAAAGTCAAACATCATTAAGCTTTGTAAGTATTTCAGAATCATCTGCAAGAGTTTTGTTTTTTTTTCAAGAGTTTGAAAAGAAAAGTCATGTTCATATGTACTGTCCATAAGTGTTCAAAGATGGACCAAGATGTTAAGTGCACTGGGGCTTGGTGTGGCTGTGTGAGGGCTCTCGGCTTGGAAGGGGACGCAGTCATCCAGTGATGCGTTACGTGAGATGCTTTCCAAACAGTGAGTGAAATGACCCCTGAAGCCAGGTCACCGCATGATGCCCCAGTGTCCAGCATGGCTCCACCCTCCTCTGCAAGAGGGGGCAGTTGGGTCCTCACAATAAGACAATTCATCTCTGTAATGAAGTCGTGTTCCCAGAGAGAGAAAGGTTGGCCCATTGGTTGGCCGGCAGTCCAACGAATGACTCTGAAGGTGGGGGTGGGTGAAAAGGGAGCGGAGATGGAGGGTCCATAGTAGCCAGTGATGTCATTCTGTTGGAGGTTGTGCCTTTTGTTGTCCACTGGTACAAGAAGAAAATTTGGAGTGGAACAGACGACAATGCAACCCCAGTTTTCAAACAAAGACAGGGCCAGCAGTGTTTCCAAAAGTCTCAGTTCTAGGCACTTGAAAACTCTGCAGGACGCCAGATGTAAACATTGCAAAAGACCTGCATAAAATAAAATTGTGTTGTGTGGATGTAGCCTAAATATAAATCACAGCATGCAGCATAAAAACAAATCTTATCTTAAGACTGGTTGTTACTAAATACTTGATGGGTGGCCTATAGGTGTTGGGTTGAGTTAGCTGCTAACTGAACCAACTGACAAAGACAATATATAGCTAGCAAAGATTTTTCTTTTTCTTTTTTTTTTTTAAAGGTACATACCAATATACCAATACCCGTATATACAAATTAACTGCAAGCCCAAATCAAAACAAAAAGGAAACACCCAAATAAATTATATAACTTACTTAAATCCACAAGATAACAGATGCCCCAACGGCCCCAGCCCCATAGAATTACCCAAAAGTTCTCGCAGTGGAAACGCCCTTATAGGGGGCACATACAAAGTAAAATACTCTATATAAAAAGGTGTGTAAATAACTGCCTGGTTACATAGGTACCAAATTTATAGTCCTAGAAACCAGTATCTGCTCATGTTTTGTGCTCTCAGCTGTCCAGTGTTACACACAGCCTACTCAAAGAGGGTCTGGGGTAAGTGTTGTTTCTGCTTTACTGTATCTGATTTTGATGCATGGTGACTGCTAGTGTACCTCTGACCTTAAAATGGTAGCACAGCTTAATCCAAGATTAGGCATATTTTCTCGGTACGAAGTACAAATCTCCCTCCATCTATCAAAGCTAAAATGCTTTTGAAAAATTGAGAAACAGAGCTGAGTAAGTCTAAGAGGATAAAAAAGATGTTGATGCTGAACCAAAAACAGCAACAAATATGAAAAATTTTTGGACCACTCTAGATTTTATGGTACCCTTTGCACTTTGCACATAACCTCAGGGTTCAAATACAAGTCGGCTAGACTGAACAGGGATGGGAAGACAAACAAGTTCATGCTCCAAGTCTTTCTCATTGGGCTCCTGTTCATCTAGGTCTCACTTTCTGTGTCAGAACATCTTACATCTCCACATTCACATCCATGGTAATATCCTGTGAATCCTACTGATCCCTTAATTTGAAGCAAAATGTCATTGGGTGATCACACACACATCCACACCTTGCGGGACCCACTGGTGGCGAGCCTTGACACCAGTTTGTTTTCTCGAGGTCTCAAGTTGTTTGAAGTTTTTTCCGTGGAGGAGTTAGCAAGGCTGTAATTGGGAGCAGATGAGGAGGCCCCTGCGTGCCTCCATGGTGATGTCAGCCATGGTGGAGGGGAAAAGCATGACGGGATGGGTGTGAGAGGTGAAGGAGGAGGAGGGACATGCGGTGAGCCAGAATGTCTGAGAGGCGGCCGACTCTGCAGGTCTACAGGTGGGCAGACTGGCAGCAGCTGCACAGACAGCAAACGTGGAGGAACAACAACAACAAAAAAAACTCATAAAACGTCAACAGCAGAAAAGTTAATGCGATGGATATTTTTGTCTCATCACATTAAAGTACAGATGAAAATTACCGCCTCATTATTCAGTTCTGGAAACTGAAGAAAAGATTTCTCTGTAATTTAAGACATATTAATATGCTCCACAATGTTTTCACCATCCATTATCTAATCAAAGAGAGACTTGTGAAGCCTTTCTTCATTTTAAGCATTAGTGTGACTGCTTTTTGTTGCGCTTGTTGATATTCTGTGATCTAAAATGTAAATTCGTTAAGCACTTTGCTCTTATCCTGATACACACAAACTGAGCCCACCTAGTGCTGCCCTGACCCATTTTGCTGCATGCAGGACATTTGCATGAAAGGAATGAAACTCGATGCCAAAATAAACATCAATTAAAGCTGTCAAACACCACCAAAAACAGCTGCAGCTTTGAACAGCTCGACCAGCAGGCTTCAAAAGCGAGCCGTCTTTAAAGGACTGCCTCACATGTACCAAAGGCCAGGCTGGAATTAGCAAGGCCTACGTTAAAACAGAAATTACCTCTATGAACCGAGGCAAGATGATTTCACTAAGTCCTCCATTAAAATAAGACATTTTCCCCCTGTCTAATACCATTAATTTCAAAAAGTATGTTTATAAAAGAGCAGAAATTAATGACACAAAACACATTTGCTAATGACATCTGATTCTAATATAGATAAGTGTTTGTTATTCATTTAAAGTGAGGGAAATAAAAAAAGGTTAGAATAGCACTCAGTAGAGCACATACCTCCACCAAGACCAAACATTTTCCACTAGATCCAGATTATTATCTGTAGCAAACTATTAGTGTAACCCATTCACATGTCTTAGATTATCTTCTTAGAAATAGATGAAAATGTTGAAAAATGCCCCCTCCCAAATAAGAGTTAGAAATTTCCTGGATCCACTTATTAACTGGATCTGCACCAAAATTTCACTGGGTGCATTTCTGGCCTGTGCTCCATCCCACCACCAAGTTGCAAATTGGTTCAGTAGATATGTGCAATCCTGCTTACAAATAACAAATTCACAAACCAACAAACAGACATGTGTGAAACCATAACCTCTTTAGCAGTGGCTGTTAAAACATTTCAGCTATGGTATAGCTAAAGGTGGTGAACACCGAGCAGACAGGTCGCAGACAGACGAGGGGAAAGCAAACAGGTATTTGTTCCCTCCTGGTGATTTTGCTGAAAGCACAAGACAAGCTGTAGTGATTTGTCAATACAGGTTTTTGTCTGATTTTAATCCATTATGGCCGCTCTCCTGTTGTCCATTTGCTCATACAGAGCTCCCATTGAGTAACTGCCATGGCTCATTACTACCTCAATACCAAAAATTTTTGCCTGGAGTAGGTTTAGCCTGAGATCTTGCCTCTTTTCCACAAAGGCTCACACTGCGAGGCAATGACTGTTCTTGTGAAAAATAAAAAGCTGTAGTTTTAAACCATATCAGGGGTGAGATCAGAGGCTCGAAAGAATGATAAAGGCGACAGGAAGGCTCTCATTTTGAGGAGCATGTCAATGCCTGCACCAAATTTTATGGCAATCCACTTAATCATTGAGAGATTTCTATCAAAAAAGAACAAAGATTATGTCCATGATATATCACTGAAGTCATTAGGTTACATCCTCATCCATAAGGCTGCACAGCATGGCTGAAATGACAAATACTAGTAAAGATTAACTGAAAATTACATTTTGGTTCTGCCTCTTAAATAATGGCCCCTACCGTTGGTAAATAGGTTCATCACTGTCTCTTCAAAATGAAATCACACTGAGTGCACTCAGCAGTAATTTCATTTTGTAGAGTTAAACATTTTTCACTATCAAAAGTTTACACCATCATTAACTGGATGTGATACTGAGTACATTCATATTCCTAACGACCAAAATAAATGCTGGATTTTTTTATTTCATATGAAAAAGCAAAGCAGAGGCGGTCTCCAGACATTTCTCCAAACAGTGAGAAGGTAAACACATTTTCACCACGCTACAAGCAGAGTAAAGCGCCATCCAAATTACCAAATTAACACTGAGCCAGTGGAACATCGGAAGAGAAGAAATAAAAGCTTTGCTGTGCTTTGATCTGACGTCTTTGGGAGGAATCTGCTCTGCAAAATATTAATCTACCCTCTACATTGCAGATTGCCCCCGCCCCCCCTTCAAAATGTGGCTGTTCTCAGATGGTCAAGGTAATTTTGACCCACTTAGGCTGCTTTGATCCGAAACCCCTTTTAACAGATCCTCCGCACAAGAGTTCAAACTGATTTTGTCATTGCCGACCACAGCCCCTCTGCTAAGATTCAGAGTTGAAGCTAAAGCTCTTCCAAGCTGCCAGAGTTGCTGACAGCCAGCAGAGTTGAAAGCACTTTCTAATGCTGACGATCAGTGCGAGTGACTTGCTGCTAATGGGTTGCACTCCCACTTTTTTTTGAGGGGGGGGTGGGGGTGTGGAGATTGGTCTCATATTTGAGGACAGGAACAGTTCTTTATTTCCTCTCAAGAAAATTATGAAGTTCGCAAATGATCTTGTTTGCTCTCGGCTTCTGCTGGCCTTTGCTGAGACAGAATGACAGCCTGCGTTACGTGGCTCTCCTTTAAAAGTCTCTCTTACAGTGATCCTGGGCGCTCTCTTCTGAGGCGGCGAATCTGCTCCCCCATCTGAGGTGACAGAAGCAAAGCACTGTCACAGCGGCATCACAAAGGAGCAGAAATGTGATTAAAGCGTCAGATAACGAGACAGAAACACAAGAGAGTGTTGAGAGACGTGTTCGCGGACTCTTCAGATGAGATCTCAAAGTCTCTTTACTCTGAGACCTATTCCCTGACAGCACTATAGCTACTCTCTTCTCCAACTTTTTTCCAGGAATGTCTGCACAGCACTCTTGAGCTTACTTAACAAGGAAAACCAGCATCTGCTTCAGAAGGGCTTAGGATTTACACTTGCTGTTTCATCCCTCATTGTTGATGGATTGGTCACTTTTTTCCCAACTTAGGTGATACAGCTGAAGTACCTGTTTCAGCTTATGGGGCCATTTTACTTGCTTTACTTTCTATGGAAACAAGTCTGGCTGTAAAATGCTTCTTTGGCAGGAATCTAGTCAAATTCTTCACAACACAGGCTCACAGTGGAAGACAGCTGGTCCGCGATAGTCAAAGATTACACAACAAGATCGCATCATTATCTATGTGTGTAGATAGATATATTGAGGCCCCAGAATGATTTTGTGGCTTACCTTCTGAGCTTGTTGCCAGATATTAATACTTAACAATTAAACTTCAGTCAGTTTGATAACACAACAGACAACATGAGCAAAAGACACTGTAGGTGAAGCCACAAGGCAGCTTTCTTCAGGCCTGTGGTGGTCAGCAACAGGCAGGGTAGGCATAACAGTAAAGATGACAGTATAACTGGAACATGTATCATGGACTGTCAGAGCAGAATCATGCCTCCACTTCACTGAGCATTGCTAGTAAACTACATTTATTAGATGTACCATCTATCACTAAACCATGTGAGAAACAACAGGAGAGTGAGTGCCACTGCTGACCTGGGCAACAGGGTAAATGGGAGCAGAAGAAAGTGAGGCATCATAGTAAGATACTAGTATGACCAATTATATCTATCAAGTAAAGGAAATTAGAAATACAAGCCTGCCTCATTTAAAAGCCTGTTACCGTCAGTAGTTGAGGTGAATAAAGGACCTGCTCACTATTGAAGAAATTCCAGTAGATGAAAACTGTTATGGATCTGCTGACATCCCCCTGGGCCCAGTATTTCAAAAGTGATCTGACAGGATTATCCTGGTCGGGTTGGATTAAATCTTGATCTGATTTTAAAACTGGGTATTTCAACACAGATTGAGAGAATCCCGATCGTGAAGATCAGGATTCAGCTCTGGTAATCCAATCCTCCCTTGAATCCAGATAAAAGACTGAATTTGGGTATTTCAAAATTTAAGGCAGAAATCTGGATCAACTTTATACCAAAATTTCAGGATCATTTGGATCCCACCTCAGAGGTGGATTTGACTTGGATTGACAAAGCCTCAGCTTCACTTCTCCTGGATATTGTTACTTAAGATGCTGATTACACTAAATCAAAATTGTTAGTGTTTTCCTTTTAACAAATAATTGGAGTAGGCTAATTGAAGAAATTTACAGCATAGCAAAATAGTGATTGGCCATACATCCTGAAACTACATGTTTTCATTTAAATCATATTCAAGGGCTTTCAAGGCACATTTTCATGCTTCTGATTTAATGAAGACAAATTTGACTTAAATCAGATAAGCTTGGTCACAGTTGTGTTTATGTACACAAAAGCATGATATCACCGGAAGGTTAATTTATAGTCGGACAGTGTAATGTTACGTTTTCTAAACATTGCAGCAGTCTGGTCTGCACATGTAGCCTACTAAGCCAATGACATAACGTTAATAAGCTCTGAACAGGTTGGTTTTAGTTTGAAGAGTTAATGTGTGATGTACGTCAGATTGATTCCCTTGTAAATTTAACCATAGACAGAAAAAATCATCAACGGAGCAGCGACCTCGCTAGCCCGCTAGCTACTTAACACACAAGTCAATGGAGCAGAGTTAGCTTCCGTTAGCACCGCCGCGGCTCAATTAGAGATCGTTACACCGTCGTTTCGA
>OMNW01011526.1:21281-49505 GCA_900303245.1 Selene dorsalis | reverse complement strand
TAGTATATCCTACACACACAAGGGGAAGCAGGAAAGCAGAGAGTAAATGTAGGACAAATGAAACCACCATGCACTGCCATGATCTGTGAATTCTTACTCTATATTCATGACTTCCTGCAATAATCAAACAACTCAATTAGTTTATCAGTGCAGTCGGCAGAAGTGTATTAGCTTTAGACTGTTTGCTGGTCAAATAGTTTACCCAAATAGTTGATTTGTCTTGTTTGATGTGCGGTGTGTTTATTTCAGGGGTGACGACCTGCTTCACTAATCCTCTTACTGTCTTTATCATGTAAACTTTCCTCCAAGCGAGCAGCAGCTGTAGCTGAGCATCGTCTGGTCTTGAGAGGGGAGCAGGTCTGTAAGCTGTTAAAAGGTGTGCCATTAACACAGTGCAGAAGTATTTTAAAGTCTGAGTTGTGTTTCCTTTGAACTGTATAAGAGAGGGAACGGTCTGAGAGGGGCCCCTTTAAGAGCTAAATATATCTGTGAATTCTTTGCAAGTCTGAAACCAATCTTCCTATACTGGGGCAACAAATTGACAACTTTTGTCACCAGCAGTGCAGTGTGTGTGTGTGAGTTCAGATGTTGACATACTCACATGTATCTTTCAAATAAAATGTCTTTTTGCCTCTGAAGATTAACACCTTTTTCTTGATATAAAAGTCACTTTTAATCATCCAACCCTCTTATCACAATAAATCATCACTGTAGTAGGGGCTACTCATTCTTTAACAGCAGCACAGAGTGCGTAGTTTTTCACAGCTCCAGACTGTGACGAATTTCGGTCATGACAAGTTAAGTAGAAGCACTCATTGTAGTAACACTGAGAACAATTAAAGAATTGTATAATGTTTGATCTCTTTCTCATTCAATCTTTGAGACACCTTGAGTTTTGAAGCTTGTTTGCCCCAGTCACAGTCACATTTTGCATGACGCAACATGTTATTGTATAGGTAAAATATCACAGTGGCTGAAGCTCTACTTGAAGTTGAAATCAGGAGTGATTTTCAAATTGTTGGATTTATACTTATGTGTGGAGTTAATTTTGTCAGTGTTGTATAAACATTTTTTTTAAATCCAGATCAGCACCTCCTTTAATAAATCTGAATATCTATGTTTTTTTCTCTTTGTGTTGAAGTGGTTTCATGGCTTCTTAAACAAGGAGCAGTGTTCCTCAAAATCTTTATACAGGTTAAATAACAGTAAGGCTACCATAAACATACAGACACGCTCTGAGCCTTGATTAGGGAGTGTTATTCTGGTGATGTCTTTGTGAGGATGATAAAACGGAAACAATTCACGAATGGATTGGGAAGCAGCAGCAGCAGCAGCAGCAGCAGCGGCGGCAGCGTCGCTCTCCTGCACCCTGGCCGTGATGCTGAGGATCCCCTGCCCCTCCCTTGGAGATGAGAGGAGAATCTGATAATAGGCTGCTATCTGTGCGTCATGGCCACAAGGAGAGCGCGGCACTGAAAACGGGACTGTGCCTCCACACTCTGGTAAGTCCGCCTCCACATGGCTCAGGTTTTATCTTCTGCTCCCTCCTCGACCCCAAACGCAACATGATGTCATGTGCTGGTATGGGCTCAGCTTCGCAGCTTGTTAATGTGCCTGAGAGATTTTTTATTTAGTTATTTTTGATGTGTCTTGAACTTGCTTTTACTAACGGGACCAGGGAGAATCACTCGGTGAGTTTATGCGTTTTTATATATTTTATATGGGATGTATTAATATGTATGCACAACGTTTTATGACATTATCTTATCAAACATTATTAGTAGTGTAACACATGGGAAATTAACAGATAATTTGCCCCAAACTACAGCTCACAGTAGAATTAGTCTTTGGAGTTATTTACAACGAATTAAACTGAATTTATTGCTCTTTAGGTTTTTGTTTTTCTTTATTCTTTTTTCATCCTTTGGTCGTTAAGATTTTTTTTGGGGGGGGGGTGGTTGTTGTCATTTGTCACATCGGTCTGTCTGATCCAAGAAACATCACCGGTCTCTTCAAACGGAAAAATAATTGGCGTTTTCCCCTTTTCACGTCTGGAGTCCCAGTGGGACTCAGAACCGCATCAGGTCTATGAATGAATGTAGATTCATTACCTCTGAATAATGATATAGGATTAACAACATCACATCTCTGCCTAAGAAAGTAGCATCTACATATTGTTAAAATTGTATTCTATAGGTAAAAATGAATTACTGACCAAGTGACGTGCTGATCTTTTTGGTATAATATTATGAAAGATAAAAAAAAATCAAAATGTGATTTGATTTTACTGAAGAATTTGCTCAGGGTTTCATGAACTCTCAAAATATGCCACAAATTTCTAGAGCTGAGGGCGAACTTTCATTTCTCACTTCAAAGCCCCAAAAAATCTGTGCCGTGCTTCAAGATTGTCAGCTGATTTACAAGAAACTGCCTCCCATCCAGAGGCATCCCCAGCACCATTAAAATAATACCAAGCATTTCTTTTTATTTCTGAATGTTGACCAGGGACACACTGATACCTGGTTTTGTTTCCACTACTGACCTGAACCTAGTCTCTTAATTTCAAACAGGCTACACTGTGCCTTACACTGGATTTAATCTCCTTAATAAATCCAATAATTAGGTTTAATGCAGACAAATTATAAACAACATAAATAAATACAGTAACCCCCCGTGCCACAAAAGATTTGTTTTTAAGTGACCGGAATTCGACATTTGAAGGTTGCCAGACTCCACAACCACAGTCTGATCCTCCCACAGAGATATGACAGTCACTTTCCACAAACAACTCAAGCAGTGCGTTGGTAGTGTCTTGTAGGTGCACTTTTCCAGCTTGGCATTTTTCCATCAGGCCTTTGAAATGCGAGTTACTCAGGAAACCAACTTGACTTGACGTGCGAGACAATAAATGGGCTGTGCTTAACTTCACTCCGTGTCTGTCTCAGGGACTGCAGTGGATGCGTAAAGACAACGCGCTAGACATCTGAAATAAAATAGTTTCGGTGACTTCCTGAGTGGGGAAGACGAAATTGTTGTCAGCTCATCGAAAGCCATCATCGTCTGAGTGAAGGGCGAGTGAAGAGAAGCAGCCATGCTCGGCGGTGAAGGAGACAGCAGTACCTTCTCCTCTACCAAAGAAGCAGCGGATGAGAGGCGCAAGTCTCCAGCCGTGGATGGAGATGACCCGGCTGCACGCAGCAGGTATCCCGAGCACGGAATGGGTGCCGACCGCTACTACATCTCTCCAACAGTCTCCAAACAAAGCCCCGAGGCAGCGAACCCCTGCTCTTTCATCCCATACACCCCCGGTGGGGCGGTTTACACCGCACCCGGCGCTGCCAGGTACCCCTCGTCTCTCCACCTGGGCTCCGTGTTGCCTCCCACGGGGTTTTCCCCATCCACAGCCGGCCGCAGTCACTTCAGCACGGCTTACCAGCTCGGACAGAGCCCCGGCTGCATCTACCCGCCCTACACCGGCTCAGGTTCCGCTCTCGGCAACATGAATCTCCCCACCTCCGGCGCAGGGATGAGGGCCCAGGTCTACCTCTGCAACCGGCCGCTGTGGCTCAAGTTCCACCGGCATCAGACCGAGATGATCATCACCAAGCAGGGCAGGTGAGACGGCAGCAGGACAAGTCTGCAATAAATAAAGTGTAACTTGTGATTCTTATTTATCCTGCATGTTTAATTTATTCTCCTTCATGTTTGCAGACGGATGTTCCCATTTCTTAGTTTTAACATAGCTGGTCTCAGTCTGACAGCGCACTACAACGTGTTTGTGGAGGTGGTGCTGGCGGATCCGAACCATTGGAGGTTTCAGGGTGGAAAGTGGGTCACCTGTGGAAAGGCGGACAACAGCAGCCAAGGTACGGACGGAGGCAGGTCGATATTTGGCATCATGACATTTCCCTCAGCCCCATATTGATTTTTCTTTTTAATGTGTTATTTACCTCTACGTACAAAAACTTACACGGGGAAATAGTAACATTATCTAATTAGCACATTTTCTATTTGCAAAAATAATTAAGTAGGCCTGTTAAAATAATAAAATAAGGCGAAAGGCCTAGGTTAAGTGTGCAGTCTTGAATGGTACTTTACTTGAGGTTGGCTGCTGGGAGTTTGTTTGAAAATGCATTTCTTTATTTCAGGGAACAAAGTCTATATCCATCCAGAGTCTCCAAACACAGGGGCCCACTGGATGAGACAAGAGATCTCCTTCAGCAAACTGAAACTCACCAACAACAAAGGAACCAGTCACAACACTTCACAGGTAAAGGCTTATTAAATAAGGCTCAAACATTTAAATGGACGGAATTAAAATATCAAAAATATTTTTCCTTGAACTGTGATTAATTGCTCAATTTTCATAGGTAGCCTTTTAAGGATATACAGTTAACATCCAGATCTGTAACTACAGCTGAAGGCCTTTTTTTTTTTTTTTGTTTTTATAGCCTATTCGCATTTGTAGACGTGTATGAGCCGGACTCTCATGTAGGATATCATTTTGTTGTCAACAGATGTTGTGCAATCGAATGCATGAACGCGTTGATAAAATAAAATAGAATAAAATAAAAACATGAATTGAAGTGAAATTCTATATGAAGTGTTAAATTGTTGTGAGTGGTGGTGAAACACGACCTTCATGTGTACAAATCATTTACTTACTTTTTACTTTACACATTACTTACATTACTTTACTTACAACAACTGCAGGATGATTTTTATTTTATTTTATTTACTTTATTTTTTTTTTTCACTATGTGTGCAGATGATCGTCCTGCAGTCCCTGCATAAGTACCAGCCCAGGCTGCACATCGTGGAGGCGGCGGAGGATGGGGTGGAGGACATTAACAGTGACGTTAAAACACAGAGCTTCACTTTTCCAGAGACCCAGTTCATTGCAGTCACTGCCTACCAGAACACGGATGTAAGCATGAAACAGGCCTAGGCTATATGTGTTGTTTTTTTTGTTGTTTTTTTCTTGGTCAAAACTGCTTGTAAAAATTTAGTTTTCACCTATTTGTGATTTTTTTGTAATGTTAATCAGCTCTCTGCTATTTCCTGCATGGTGCCTTGTCTTCGCTTGCTCTCTTTCTGTCTCCACATAACATGTTACTCATTTTTCCATTTTATTTTCTTTCAGATCACACAGCTGAAAATTGATCATAACCCTTTTGCCAAAGGATTCAGAGATAATTATGATTCGTGAGTATTTTGCTTAACTGTCCCGCACGGCTCATGATTTATGAATTGAATATCAACATTACATTTACACAAAACACATGAACGTTTATCAATCATCTGTTTTATACTTTTGATAAAACTGAACATCTTTAAATCTGTTTTAAATAAAGCGAGTGCGTCAACTCAGTTTGAAAGAAATGCTCACAGCGGTTTCTTTCACACGTTGACCTTTCATGTCCTCAAGTTCATATATATGTGTGTTTTTTAGGATGTACACAGCACCAGACAACGACCGCCTCACCCCATCTCCAACCGATTCTCCACGTGCCCACCAGATTGTCCCAGGTGCCCGCTACACCATGCAGCCCCTGTTCCAGGACCAATTTGTCAACAGCCCACCCCAGAATCGTTTCTACAACAGTGAGAGAGCCGTACCACAGACTACCAGCCTCCTCTCGCCTCAGACTGAAGACGGGGCTTCGCAGAGGTGGTTTGTCACCTCCATGCAGCAAGGAGGAAACAGCACTAGCACTGGCAATAAGATAGATCTGACACCTTATGAGGGCGAATACTCAAGCTCCTTGCTTCCTTATGGTATCAAATCCCTGTCCATGCAAACATCGCATGCTCTCAGCTACTACCCAGACTCTCCTTTCACCACCATGGCTGCAGGGTGGGGGTCCAGAGCAGCATACCAGAGAAAGATGACTCCGAGTCTGCCTTGGTCTCCTAGACCCAGTCCCACTGCAGGTTTCCCAGAGGACTCGGACAAAGTAAAACCACAGATAGACGAGGAGATGAATGGCAGTGGAGGCCTGATCTCCTCGTGGGCAGAGACACATGCATCAGCTCTTGCCCTTGACAAGGCTGATTCTTATTCCACAGCCTGCAAGCGAAGGCGTTTGTCCCTTAATGGTCCGAGCACCGAGGATACACCCACTGAGATCAAGTGTGAGGACTTGGCCTCAGCTGCCACCAACAATAGCTCCTATAGCAAAGAAGCCCCCTCATCCAAAGGCATGGCAGCTTACTATTCCTTTTACACAAACCCTTGAATGATTTGTCTCAGAAAGATATGGCCTCATGTTGTGATTTTGGTTGTTATTAATCTGCCACCATAAATCAGAATTATTATATTGCTTTTTTTGGTTTGTGTGCACCCAGCATTTGTCTTGGTGTTGAAAGATGTTTTTCTTCTCTGTGGTGATACAGGAAGTATCAACAACACATTTAAATAATGGCATTAAAGTTCATGAGATGTGTGGCACAGTAAGCATCGCCAAATTGAGACGAAGGCTTATTTTGTCTCTCTAAAGTCAGTCTGTTTTCCTTGACTGTATATTTTTTTGAACACCCCATTCTTGTAACTATGTATTTGCGATTCTGAAAGTGCCAAAGCATTTGTTTAAGTTGCCCCATTTTTAAGAACAGTGTTATGTATGTTTTATTTTTGCATACAGTACTGTTGGGATTATGTGTTCACAGATTATTTATTGAAGGCCTGTTGATATGAAATTTGTGCACTCTTAAATGTGAGAACAATACGCTGTATATACGTTCATTGCAATGTTCAGATATTTGATAATAAAAGCCATATGTGTTGTTTTGAGTATGTGTGTGGTTATTTCAAAAGAAGTCCTTTTTGCCCCTTTTGAAGCACAGTGTGCTATAAATATTATTGACTATTGTGACCATTTAGTATTAAATACAATGCACCACTATCATTAACAATAATATAAACTCTATGATGAATTTATAAATTTTGATTGATTCACTGAACCTTAAAAATTAAGCCTGCGAAGGGTGAAGGATAAAGTCACGTAAATTGACTGTCTCAACTTTTTAGACTTCATTATTTATTTATTTTATTTGATGAATAAAAAATACTAGAGCACAAAACAAACCATATTAAAACTCAATTCATGAAGGCACAGAGAGCATAACTTCATGTCATGTCATTCTTGCAGGTTTACTAGGCCTACTCCGTTCTGTGGAGTATGTCGCACTCTAGTGGTCTTTTATTGTACTCACAGCTATTCTAAACTAATCACGACAGCTGCCTGTTGAGTTTTTGAGTTGGGATGGAAACTGGGCGCCACTGACATCACAATGACTTCTCCTTCTCGATCAGCAGCCGAAAAGTGGATTGTTTGATATATATTTTTTGAATTTTTTATCCCAGTCCTTCTATAACCATGGGAACCTAACTGACATTATACCACAGGTTTATACTGCATGTAATTCTTATCGCCATATAACACTATAAATATAGCTACATGATGATGATGCTGAGCAGAGGACAAACAGGAAAACAACAAGGATCTATAAGCTACTGAAAAATCAATCATACACTTAGATCGAAAGTGCGTGGCAAGTGCAGTAAGTTAGGATACCGCAGATAGAACCTAATCAATTACATTAACTTAACTTAATCGACATCTCCGGATATACAACAACTTTCAGTCGTTTATCGCCGTTGAGAGTTTGAAAAAAAAGAAAGAACACGGCGTCTTCCTCCGCCTGTTTTGAGGGTTGTGTTGAAACCTGGCAACCAGACCAGCAGCCAGCAGAGAGTCAGCGGAGAGTTGACAGGAACAACATCACCGCTCTGAGCACACATTATTTATAGGGAAGCGTTGCCTCACTTAGACAGAAAAACCCCGTTTTCTTGAGCTAGCGACTGGCAGTTTAATCCACGAGGTTAGGTCTACAACAGCGAGATGTATCATCTGTGTAAGTGGAAATACTTGTTACTCATTGTTTACGGCGAGTTTCTAAACTGTGCTAGCTAAGTTGGCTAGGAACACGGTTAGCCTGCTAACTGACCCGCTAGCGTATGCACTGACGTTAGCCAACGCAAATGCTAGCGTCATGATGTTTTTTTTGTTTTGAATAACATACAGCTGGTAAGCAAGACTGTGTATTATGCTTAACATTAGGCCTTTCGTCAAATGGACTGGTTTGCAGCTAACGGCATCTAAGGTCAGATAGCAGGCAAATGATGTTACTAACCAGAAATGTAGCAAAGCGTCAGCGCGGACTCTTCATAAAGACAACACAACACAACAACAGAGTACAGCTATCAGCTCGAGCTAACTAGCGAAAATGATAAACACCACAGTACACGGGGAAAGGCCTGCGTGAAGGAGTTTAGTGTCAAGTGGCAAGCTACGCTGACAAACTGTCACATTTCTCTGTTTTGTAACGCAGCTGTTACTGTTAGAGAGCAATAAGTCGGATATCGTTGGCTGACGCTGGTATGAGGGAGTGTTGTTAACTATTGTCAGATAGGTTAATTAGTTATGTATTTGGAGGGTAACCTTATCGAGGAGTATATATTATCAGGTTATGTAACATTATTCAAAGATAAGGTGTTTACAAGTGTTCACCCAGGTGAGACACTGTTGGTTATGAGAGCGTCTGTCCTCACATGGCACAAGCCTGACACACATCTGCTGATAAAAGGCAAGTTAAACTGTGTCATCTGCTTCTTTGTTGACATAATGGAGAGATTTTTGGACGAGGTAAGTATTTAAATATATGGGTTATATTCTGTAATATGTCATTTACTAGTATTTTCAATGCTTTGACAACCTTGAATATGGAGTATTCGATTTATTTAGATTGACAGAATAAAGAGCAAATAACAAATCATGTGTGTATAGTGATTATAATAATAAGACTGCTCCAGAGAGTGTGGAGGAGACAAAGTCCTGTCCCACTTAGATCCTGCCCCTTTTCTCCCTACCTCCATTCTGGTAAGGCTGTGTCTATTTGTGGCTTAACCATGTAAGCACCTCATAGATTTAAACATATACCTATTGCTTTTCTACAGTTAAATGACTAACAACAGGGGGTTTTATCGTCCAAATATAATAATGTGTAAATGTATTTTTTTATGTTAGATAAACATGACAAATCTCCGAAATGACAGTTAATAATACTTTTTTCCTACTTGTTCCAAGTGAGAAAATGCCTTTCCATTCTTATATGTGACAGGCATCTACAGTCTCTTATGTAGTGTCAGATCACTGTTATTATGTCAAGATTGTCTGGCAAGAATAGAGTCAGACACTTTCATCTGCACTTGACTCTATATCCAAAGATTGTGGAAAAGGTCAGTTGTCCTGTAAGTGAAATTTTAGAATTTGCTTACCATCTCCTCTGTCATTCTTTGCAATCCTGTGGAGAGCTGGGCATCGAGTGTACACACTTAAGTGGTATTTGGGAGCATTTTTCCTTGTCTTATGCACACAATTTGCTTACATCAAGGCAAGTTTCTTATGAATAAGGATTTGCATAGTGATGATAGTTCAGTATGAATGAATGAAGAATTGCATATTCTGCTGTAGGAAACAATACTGCCTTCTGTGGATTTTTGCTGTAGCTCCCCAAAATTACATAAAAGCATCACACTGACCAACAGTCATGGCCATATGGTGCTCTGGTGGAAGCGAAATGCTGACTCGCTGCATGTTGTTGTGGAGTTGAGGATCTCTTGCTTCACAATGACTCTTTGCCTCAGTAGGATGGGCAGGATTGGCACAGAGAGGCGGAAGCACCTGGTGATGCCAGAGGAAGTCTTGTCCCTCTCTCTGTGTGAGCTTTGTTGGCATTATGGTTGGTAATACTAAACAAAAAATAAAAAGACAAATACAGGGAGGTAATTTAGAGTGCTGAGGTGATGCTGACACAGGGTCTTGTGGCAGAGCAGCCTGAGCGACCTTGGAGATGCGTCTCTCATTCTTATGATACAGAGGGAGTGGAAGTAATTAAAAATCTTAAGATGCAGAGCTGCTTTTCCCTTGACAGTGATAAAAATACTGACTTGCTACACTGGAGATTTTTAGTGACAGACGGTCTCAGTGACTATTTTTCTGCTAGCAAGGCCTTGTTGGACTAACGTAAAGCCATAAAGGAATTTAACCCATTTTTCTTCTCTTTTTTGTAGGAACTTCACTATGCTGGTCAGTAGGATTTGAGCAGGTTGAAGACGACTTAAGAGGCTGCTTTGTCAGTCAGAGCGTGAATCCACGGTAGGAGAAGAAATGGGGAACACAGCAACCAAGTTCCGTAAGGCTATCATCAATGGGGATGAGGTGCTGGCTTGCCAACTCTACGAGAGCAACCCGCAGTTCAAGGAGGCGCTGGATCCCAACTCTACATACGGAGAGTCCTACCAGCACAACACTCCACTGCACTATGCTGCCCGGCACGCCATGACACGCCTACTCAGGTCAGGATGTGGCCTGGACAAAATCAGGCAAACAAACAAGCACACATAATACACACATTTGGAGTCCCATATGTTTGTGCTGGATTCTGTCAGTGAGGGAAAAGGATTGATAGACGAAGGACTCAATTGTTGTAGTTTAGGTTGTTGCTATGATAGAGATATTTTTCATTCAATTCATTTATTAACTTTATTACTTATGTGAGCCTGTTCAGGTGTCAGGTGTCATTTGAGCACTCTTAATTTTCAGCACCATGTTTATCTAACGGTCCCATCTACTGTTGTATTCCTGCATCATAAGAGAAAATCTTTCATGTTCCATCTCTATATAACTCTGTCCCATCTGTCCCTCCACATAGCCATCTGGTAACAACTCTCAGGAATGCAACATGCTGGGGTGGAATAGGATGGGACTCCAAGAGCTTCCTATCCGACAACCTAACAATCTTTCCTGTGTTTGTCTTTTCTCAGGCCCAGTCCTTTCTTTGCTAAAATGATCCTTGCTCACTTTTGAATTCATAAATGAAATGCTCGGTGGATTTGCAAAATGACAGAGCAAGTTACTTCAAATCCAGTAAAAGTGAATATATGTCTGGGCAGATGGATTAATTTGATTCTGATAGTTCTGGTTTCAACATAAAACCCCAAAATTGTAAAACTGATTAACAGATTTTGATAATAATTTAGTTGTGCAATATGGACTTCCACATAGGTCTTATCTCCACTGTGCAATTATGTAGATTAATTTAAAAAAAACTACTAAGGATACTTATTAAAATCCATTAAAATGTATAGTTGTACTTAAATTTTTTTACTTTCTAATGAACATGTTAGGCTCCTCCAGACAGGCTTAAAATGAAAGGGAAAAATTGGTAAAAAAAAAAATTGTAAATCCTAAAATGTTACTCTGTTTGTTTTGTTTATCAAAAAAAGTGAAGCGTGAATTGAAATGTGTTGCTTGCCCCCCCATACCAAGAGTCAGTGAGCTTGAAATTGAAATCAACTGTTATTCCCTTCCTTGTCTTCTATTTTAGGTCTTTTCTCCTAAGCAAAGATGGAAATCCCAACAAGCGTAACGTGCACAATGAGACATCTCTGCACCTTCTCTGCATGGGGCCCCAGATCTTGATCTCAGAGGGGGCACTGCAACCTCGGCTCTCGCGGCCATATGAAGATGAACACCGTCGGGCTGAATGTCTTCAGATCATCCTATCGTGGACTGGAGCAAAACTGGACCACGGAGAGTATGAAAATGCTGATGTCAACGCCACTGACAACAAGAAAAACACATGCCTGCACTATGCTGCAGCCTCAGGCATGAAGACTTGTGTTAAGGTAAGATCACAAAAGCCTCTGGACATATTTCAGTCAGGGCTAAAGTAAAATATTCACAAGTATGTTGGTTTAGGTATAGATCAAAGGCTTCATAGATGGAAAATGAAGAGCTTCAGTGAGGCGGGGAGCAATTTGATGTAAGAAAGATAAAAGAGGCCAGGGTTACCCTGATGTTAACACAAATTATTCCATCTCTACCCTTTTGTACTCGGATTATTTGTGGAACTGTGGCTGATGTGTGGCCTTCTCTTAGATCCCGTCCCGACCCGAGTTAAACGACCACAAGTGTGTGGGACTGATATTGATAATGATAATTATATGCCATCTGCAATACATGCCAGTAACAGCTGGTTTTGGCTGTGAATCATACAATCTCACTGATAGATGATTGATGTCGGTATAAGAAGCCAAAAACGTGATTTAGGCATATATACTGTTAAGTTTTGAATAAAGCCCCCCCTGGTGAGTTTTCTTCATTAATTCCAAAGATAACACATGCAAACCATTCAGACCATTTAAACTATCACTGTATGTCTTTGAGTACCTACCTTTGTTCAGGCCCTGAGTTCATTTTTGTAACAGAGCTCATAACATGGCTGCTTAATCCTCATGATGAGATATTTAGCTTTTGGGAAACTGAAATTACATATTCATACTTGAGTAAAATTTCATTTGATTCTCTTTAAGTGACTCAGACTTTCCTTGAAATTCAATTTATCCAAAAGTACCACAACAACTTTCTAAAGACGTTCTGTCTCTGTTGCTACCTGTAAGAAAACAAGAACTTCTACATTTGATACATTTGTTTCTGATACTATGCACAAATGCACGTATGGGTTCTGAAACTATTAATAATAATTATGATGACAGCTTATATCAAAATCATTGTGATTTGCATTGTTGCGGCAGTTGTGTAGCTGGAGTTAGAGTTCAAGTTGTTTTGTAATTTCATGTGTTTCAAAGTGCATATATTCAGTGTTCCTGCATGCAGAGTGTGACCCAATATTCAGAGAGAGATTTTCCCATTGTTTTCATTTGCTCAGTTCCTGGTGCAGAGAGAAGCAGACCTGTTTGCGGAGAACGAAAACCGCGAGACTCCATGTGACTGTGCAGAGAAGCAGCACCACAAGGAGCTGGCCCTGTGCCTGGAGTCGCAGATGGTCTTTTCAATTGCCCCTGAAGCAGAGGGTATAGAGGCAGAGTACGCAGCCCTCGACCGAAGAGAGGTAGAGAATAACATACCAAGAGGCGGTTTGTCCCCCTCAACTGGTGTCACTTACAACATACACCAACCAAATTTCTGTGTAATCCCCACAGTCCTGATGAAAAATCTAACAAAGACCTCAAGAGTTTCTGTCACTATTATTGCTGTCTCAGATAAAACTTTTGCAAAGCTTTCTGACCTGATCCAATCCAAACCAAAACCACACAGGGGTCTTAAAGCAGTTGTGTGGTCAGTTAAAACTTACTTAATACTCCATTAATTAAGTTTTAAATACATAATAAGAAGAAGCGGCATCCTGTAAGAACTGACACAGCTTCAGTTATGAGTTTGTAGGGCTGTAGTTTCCTCTTGGAACTAGGCACTATTTGACTATAGTGTTTTAGTAAGTTTCTAAGATTTTTAATGCAGATGCTTTACACGCACACACACACAATCACAAACCAGTCACACAAAATAGTCAGCCATAAGACATGTGACTGTTACTATCATCAGTTAGCTCACAGGGTCTGACTCAGTCATGTGTTGGTAATCATCTACATTTGATTTACCTTTAAAGTGGATATGTAGCAGTCAATCAAGTTAACACAATTTACTAAATTGATTTCTTGTCTAATTAAGTATACAGCAAACATGACAAAAATAATATGAACAAAAAAAAGAAGCCCGGTCTTCTTTTGTAAGAAGGGCACTGTCATTTTTCAGTACTGTAGTTACCTCATCTGTTTTCTTCATAGAGAAATGGCTCTAAAATTTTCCAGCCATGTGGGGAAGACAGCGTTTAGCAAATCATATAGTTCAGAAGGTACTAAAAAAAATAGCTCATACCTTAAAATCACCATTGACCTGCATCTGTCAGCAGCATCACTGCAAAAAACCCTTTTTGGCCCAAAACCTTTGATAAAACCTAACCCTTGGTGACTTTCTGACCATACATCCAGGATACTACAGACATTATACACTTAGATACAATGCAAGCACTGTATATAGCACTGGAGCCCTCTATTGGTCCTGCACTGCAATAATGTACAACAGCTACTTATGAAAGATACTGTCAGCTGAAAATGAGTCTCTAAATACTAGTAGAATCAACAGTTATATATTACAGCACCTAAATAAAATAAAAAAAAAGATAAAAGAAAAGACCACAATAGAAATTCTACTTAAATGAAGAGATACTATATAGAGTAATTTTAATGACAAAGGGAAATTTGTCTGATCTATTTAACAAAATGAAGGCAGTAGGTTAAAGATACCAATACAATTAACTTAATTATCTACAAAGTAGACTACCTTATATTAAAATTAAAAAAAAAAATTGAATTAGTCATATCTGTAGATCTGTGAAAACTTAAGATATCAGGCAATGTTGTTTTTCTAATATGTTTGCACTTAAACACACGTTGTCCTCTGTTTTCCCTTTTCCTTTTGCTCCATCTCTCTTTCTACTCCCACCCTCATTCCCTCACATTACCTTACCCTTATCTCACCATCCATTTCTTTCTGCTCTGTCATTATTTTTCTCCACTAACCTCGCTTGGCCTGGTTTTTTTCCCCTTACCATCATTCCCATCTCTGTAATTCTCCTTGTCATCATCCTCCCTTCCTCCTGTTCTTACCCTGTCCTTTCCTCTCCCCTGCCCTTTTCTTTAGCTCTACGAGGGCCTACGGCCTCAGGATCTACGGAGGCTGAAGGACATGCTCATAGTGGAGACAGCTGACATGCTGCAGGCACCACTCTTCACGGCAGAGGCACTGCTACGTGCCAATGGTACTATTGAACACACAGACACACACTCAGTCACTCACATGGTAGCAGCTACTGGTTCTTAAAAATACTAGCTCAGGGAATGCCCTAGTTACCTAGTGGTTAGATCAGACATCATGTAACTACAACAGGGAAGAAAGCTCCACACATACTTGTTTTTCAACTAAGATATGAAGAATCTTGCAGTGTTGTTACTTTGTACTTGTTGTTTTGCTGTTTACTTGTAAAGAACATTTGTTGTTAAATTTGTCTTATGTTTTATGTATATGGGGATTAGAGAGGCCTAGCCTCGTATAAACTTTGTGCTGTACTCCAGTGATTTCTGTGCAGTCAACGAAGCAGGATGTGAACAGCCTTTGTTATCTAAAAGAATTTCACTGTATTTTGCTCAGTGGAGAGTATCATTGTCACATGCTCTAAATGCTGTTTTTTGATGGGCTGGTCCTCCATCAGATATATCAAGAGAAATGAAAAGAACTGCCACATTCACAAACAAGCTGCAAACCATACATTTCTTATTTTATCCTATTTTACCTATATTGTTGTCACTAAGATTGGTTTGTGGAGTCATATCCTCACATTTGTACTGTTCTGTTCACTTTCATTCCAGTCTAACTAAAACCATAAAGTGGAAGAGGAAGGTGGCTCTCTTGAGCTACATCATTGTAAAAAGTCTAGATTGCTTGATGGTTTTTAATTCCAAATATAAGATGGGCAGTTTAATTTCTGTCCACCACAATTAAGTAAGCCAATACAATATTGATGAAACTAACTGCTCGCTATTTCACTCATGAGATTTCTTTCAACTAAACTGTGTGTTTCCGATGTAGAGTTAATGCCAGAAGGAGAATGAGATTAGAGTCTAGAGTGACGTGTTGAATTTTAGTTGCCTTCATTAAATCTATTAGTGTGAAGTCATGATGGCTATGAGTTAGGAGCTAAGTTACATGCAGACACACAGTTCAGGTTGTAGAAAAGTACAGTTCATAGGATTTTTTTTTCCCATCGGTTTCAAGTGGTCCATTTGATCCTACATCCCTAGCAACCGACACCAATTAGTGAATTACTAGATAGAAGTGACAACAAACATCAGTCACTTGCCTTGAATTACCCGCTGATGTTGTTGTAACATAGGCTTGTCCAAGTGCTCAGAAAGTGTGTCACAGCTTTGATTTGCAGCCTTAAGCCACCAATTTCTCAAACTGCTGTGGCTTCACTTAACCTAGCTAACATACTGTGTGTCAAGAACTTGAAATTGTCAGAAAGTTGTGTTTTTTTCAATTTCATACCTTTTGAAAACCTTCACATTATTTAATTTAACTGTTAATTTCACGAGTCGAGTAAACTTCAGTCAAATATGTCACAGATCTGGGTTGATTTTCAGTCTTTAAATACCCCATTATTTAATTCACTGGACTGACTGGCTGGTTTTAGATCTGTGTGTGCTACATATTAGACATACTTTTGGGAGCTTAGAGGGGAGAAAGTGACCCTAGAATGGTGCTATATTTATTCACCTCTATCATGGGAGTGCTGTCTGTCTCTTTAATGGGGATGGAACATTTTAGGATTTTTGTTAATCTCTAGGAGAAGGGATTTTGGACTTGTGTATTATTAATTCCATGTAAAAACCTTAACTAATTTCCACACTTTTATATTTCCATATTAGACATTTTCAGCTTTCTTATCTCAATGGTGGAGCTGCAAGCTTGTCAATCTCTCTTTCTGTACTTCTGACAATTTGTATTTCCCAACTAATTTTTGATATTTAAGACAAAGTGTAAAGACTTTTAATTTCAGACCCCCATTAATGGCCAAAAGCATGAAGATAGGGTCATACTCATTGATGAGTTTTAATTGAATGGAGATGGGGGAAATTGTTGCAATATTCATTATCTAAACGAGGCCATTTAGAGTTGGAGGCATTTGATTGGTGGTGAAACGTGTCTTGAGGCTGATAATGGCCTAATTGCACAGTTGACCGGGTCATGTTCCTTATTTTAGGAAGGGACTTTTTCAACAGAGTATTTGCACTCCGGCACAGACCACAAGTCATTCAGTATTTATACAGAAAAGCTCTCATAGCTCTGCTAATGTGAAATCGAACAGCTGTTCTAAAACAGAAAACCAGCAGGTCTAACCAACCAGGATGGCAGCAGGTCTATGTTCTTGGCTGTTTGAAAGGCATAGGTAGTAAGGTTAGGTAGGTTCAATATTGTGTTTACTTAAGCTTACTCTTTTAAATATGAGCCAGGATGGACTGAAGCAAAGTTTTTATGTGAATACATTTCACAGGGGTAAAATGGGAATTTAACAGAGAACAAGGAGTTTTAATGAGTGGAAATTCGTCCATATGTTGTCTTTGATATGTATCCTCATTTTCTGCTTTTAGAAACATTGTATAACTGTTTGCATATAAAATGGGTGAGAAGAGTTATGGTAAAAAAAAAGTTTTTGAGTTTTTGTTCCTCAACTGCTCATTCTGTCTTTATGCTCAGTGTTTTTTCTTTTTTCTTTTAAATAAGCACTGGCATTTACTACATTGTTAACTTCTCTTACAATAATAATCACTAGTTCAACCTCTCTCAGCTATTTTTTGACTATAAGCCAAACCCATTCTCCATACCTCATTATTTTATGTTGAAAATGGATAACGTCCTCATTTACTTTTATGCTTCCATGTGTTAACATTTCTTTCTCTTTACTTATGTATTGTTTTGCATCAGACTGGGACAGAGAGAAACTCTTAGAGGCCTGGATGACAAATGCAGAGGAATGCTGCCAACGCTCAGGGGTACAGATGCCCAACCCGCCTCCAAGTGGCTGCAATGCATGGGACACCTTGCCTTCGCCCCGGACGCCACGCACCACCCGCTCCACTGTCACCTCCCCAGACCAAATCAGCCTAATGCCTGCTGATGATGAGTCTACTCTGGTGAGTGATGTTGTTAGATTCCCTGTCATCGCTATTGCCAAATTAATTCAGTAAGAGGGCAGGAGAGAAACAGAAATGGGTACTTTTATACCAGTCAAGTCAGTCTTGAACCCCGTAAGTCTGACAATATTTTAAATGAAAATGGGGTGTAGTTCCTCCACAGGGAATTGGCAACTGGGGTTTCAACACTTATATCAAAGAAGTGATTCATAACACTACACATTTATCAAAATAGATGGAGCGTCCTCTGTCTGCCACCCGTGCCTGACATCAGGCAGGATCCTGTCCTCTGTTTGTTGGACCGAAACATTTCCTGTGTCTCTTGAAACTCCCATTACATTCAACCTTCAGTCTAGACCCAGGCAATGATCAGCAGAACTGTTAACTCTCAGTTCACCCCACAACTTAATCACTGAAAGTTGCATAGGTATTACCAAATCAATACATTGACTTCACAATTAAAAATGTTCAAATGGCCACATAGTTCCCACAAAACTTTTCAGAAAGCTTAGGTTAAAAGGTTTAAGGAAACTTTAAATAACAGTTGCAGACGTGGTAGTTGTGAAGATGATTTTAGCGAGTCTGTCCTGTAACTACTCATCAGCAAACAGCCATCAGATAAAATTAAACTACAGAACAAGTACCCTCAGGGAACAGCATGTTTTCCTGGCCAAGAAGCTGCTACAGCAGCAAAGGATGAAGCTAGCATGGAACTGCACGTAGTAAGTAAGTAACTGGCAGTGTATCCATAAAAACAGTACTCCAATGTTTATTTAAATTGAGTCCCTACGGTGCCACAGATTTCCGGAAGTGTTTCTGCTGAATTCTTTAAATTTTCACCACCACACCTGTCTTTCTGCATAATGTTGCATTATTTCCCAGCCTTGTATCACTAGAAATCATTAGTATTCATGTCACTGATCTCCCTCATAAACATAAACACAAACAAGGCTTCATCTAGTCCTTGGAGAATCAGCGGTTTGTTAATTATGGTGTGTCAAATTCTGAAAAAAGAGCATAAAAAATGTTATCAGAGTATAAGATTGAACTCTCCAAAGGTCAGTGAGGCAGAGCATAACAATAGGTAGAAAAGACATTGGCTTGCAACCCCTACTACATCAAACATGAAGGAATTAGTAATCAGATTAATTATCAGCGTGTAGAGAGGTACTGACATGGCTAAGGTATGTTAGCCAAAGCTGCATAAGAGTTGGTGTGGTTGTTTGTTCATTGTTTTCACTCTAGTGAACATAAATGGGCATCAAATGTAGAGCTTTCAATTTTAAAAAGATAACACAAATATTTTGTCAGATTCAAACTGATTTGTGGCATCAAAACATCATGTAAGGTGTAGTTCCCCTTTGTGCTGTTTTCCTAAATATGCATATCTGCAAGGTTATCACAGAACCTCATTGACTCCCAGCTCTGAGAGACCTAGCACACTCCCTGTTTGATTGCACTACTGTTATTCTGACCTTGTCTGTGATTTCCCGATCATTATAAAACATGCTGGACATTTTCAGTAGTACTCTGTGTGAGCAGTTGTCAAGATGGCAATTAGGCCAGATAATCTGAACCAAAGGCACCTGGTCTTAAGATAATTTTATCCGGTTGGCAATTTGACACTCACTATGTAAGACTGTGAGTGAAGATGTATAATAATCAGTATCGCAGGAGAGGTCAGCAGCATAGAATGGCCAAGTCAGCTGTCCTTCATCTAATTAGTGCTTCGGTATGTAAAACTGTATTACAAACTTTTTAACATGCTGAAGGTAAACTAAAAATACCATCCATGATAACTGTAATTCTTGTATACAGTTTTCAATTCATACTGTAGCTTGTTGTGTAAATATATACCAACAAAGCATTTTATTAGGAACAGCTGTCCACCATCTTATTGATACAGATTGGGAGCTTCAGTTAATGTTCACATCAAAGGTTGGGATGGGAAGAAATGTCTCAGGGACTTTCAGTGGTTTTGTTAGTGTTGAGTGTTTCTGAAACTGCTGATCTCCTAGGATTTTCACCAATAATGGTCTCAGTCAGCATGGCATGGAAAATAAAAACATTTAGTGAGTAGCAGTTCTGTGGACAGAAGTGTTGTTGATTACAGGTCAGAGGAGAATGTCCAACCTGATTCCATCCAAAGGCTACAGTAACTCAGATAACCACTGTATACAACTGTGGTGAGCAGGCATCTTAGCACATTAAACCTTTAGACTGATGGGTTACAACAGCATAATATCATGTCAGATTTCTTTACTGTTTGCCAAGAATAGAAATTTGAGGCTGCAGCAGACACAGGACTGGGAAAATGTAGTCTCATCTGATACATTGGGATTTGCTCTGAGTCATGCAGATGGTAGAACCAGAATTTGGTGCCAAAGAATCCATCAACCCAATTTGCCCTGTTCTACCATCCCATGCTGCTGCTGGTGGTGTAATGTTGTAGGTAATGCTTTCTTGGCCCTTCATTCAGTCATGCTTTAAATGCCACAGCCTGTCTGAATATTGCTGCTGACCATTTGCATCCTTTTATGGCCACAATTAACCATCTAATAATGGCTTCTTCCACATGATTATGTGTCATGTCACTAAGCAGAAGACGTCTCAAAATGGGTTTCTGTCCAGTGAACTTTAGTGGTTTCCAGTCCTCTGTATCCAATTTAACACCTTTGGGATGTGGTAGAATGGGAGATGCATGAAGGTCCAGCTGACAAATCCATAGAAATACTATGACGCTGTCATGACAACATGTATCAGAATCTCAAATGAATGCTTCCAACATTGTGTGGTATCCAGGACATGAAGAACTGATGCTGTTTAGAGAACAAACGGAGACGGTGTCCAATATCACTATGGTGTTGCTAAGTGCTTGGCAAGTGTATGTTGGAGCTTTACTGTAAGCATAAAAGTGGCATTTCCTTGGATGTTTTATGTACTTCAAAATTTATAGGTGACATTGACATATGACATTGTTGATCTTTTAAGCTTTTGAAATGACATTGCAGCGTATGAGGGAAATTGGACTTGTCAGATGGTGTCAGAAAATGTAATCCTTCTAGATGATGATTTATCCTTTAGTGGACTTTCCAATCCAGTGTTTCAGTGTGTGAACGAGACTGTTGATATCTGGAGCTGACAGGCTTGATTTATCAGTTACTTTATGTGAAATTAGAGCTTGCTACTGTCTGACAGGATCTTCTGTTGTGGCTCTGAGAAGGCGTGCCTTGAAATGCACTGTGCCAATCGACTGGGTCTACTCTCGGGCCTGTTTAAAGGTTACAGTTGATTATGTCACATTTTGCTCTTTCACAAATCAATACTTACATTGTTGAAGTACACTACGTTCTTTATGTCTTTCGTGAGGGTCAGTCTTTCACTGTAACAAGGCCTGTGTGAGTGTGTTCGTCCATTTGTGTGTGTCCCAAGTTTCTATGGGTGCGAGAAAATACATCTGATAACTAAACATTTTTTAAATACATTTTATATATATTTATGTTGCTGGCCTTCTTGTGTTTGAGCCATTGTTTCATCTGTTCCGAGGCCGTAACACACATGCAAAAGAGAGGTCATCATTCTGGCCTGGGTTAGCCTTTGGCTGGCCATCCATCGTCATGTTGTGAGAAGGCTGCCCAGTCGGCTTAGTCGCATGAATTTCAGGCAAAAAAACAGGAATTTCTTGAGGTTACTTGGATTTTCATTCAGTGTGACATACAGTAATACATGATTGTAATGGACAGCCGTTTGAAATTGCACCACCACTTTATGGCAGGGCTTATTTATCTAGATGGATTTAAAACAATTTGTGGCCTTACAAATTGTACCTTTTTCCTTATGTCTTACAGTGCGGTATCTGCATGTCTTCCATCTCCATCTTTGAGGAGCCTGTTGATATGTCCTGTGGCCACGAGTTCTGCAGAGCATGCTGGGAAGGGTATGCTGCACATGTACTGCAGATTCTCTGGACTGACTTCGGATATCCCTAATTTCCCTCTGGTGATATGTGCTTATCTGTTTTGTTAATAGCTGTATACAATACATGTGTGCTTCCTCAGATTTCTTAATTTGAAGATCCAAGAGGGTGAAGCCCATAACATCTTCTGCCCAGCCTATGACTGCTACCAGCTTGTGCCTGTGGAAGTCATAGAGAGTGTGGTGTCTAGGGAGATGGACAGGCGTTACCTGCAGTTTGACATCAAGGTAAAGTAGACCAATAACACAGATGTGTACAAACTGAAGTGATTTTTTTTCAAATATCAGCCTTCTGCACAGAATATTGATATTGTTGATGAATGAATAAATGAATATAGATGCTAGTTGAGAGGGCACAGAGGGGCAAAGACTGATGAACAGATGGTGCTGAATGGTAAGCAATAGAGTTAAGACAAACTGAATAAAGTAGAAATCATGTTTGAAACAGGACTGTCTATGTTAGTTAATTGCCAAATTGCCTTGTTGACTCCAGTAACAACTCTTCTCCACCATACCATGTTTTATTCCCCATGTGAAATTGCAAAATTAATTATTTAAGTTTGGTCACAACACAAAACATTTTCCACTTGTAACTGTACTTAATTTAAAAGACTGAGAGATACAAATCTAAAAAAAAAAAGATAACCAGCCTGTTTCTTTCACTTGTCACATAAACAGTTTTCTCACTGAAGCTTCACAGGGACAGAAATCATACTTCAGCAGTTATTTTCCTTGTTGAGCAAAGAATTACTCACAAACTAGAGCAGCATTTAAGACATGTTTGTAGGGGATTATTGTAGCATGTAGCACATTGTAGCAAGTCAACATGTTTTTATCAGCTCAAAAAGTTATCTTTCAGATTTTTAAGTTACCTGTGTGTGCAACATGACAAACCTGAAAACAGTTAATTCATACCAAAGGTACTAATCTGTTAAGGCAGAAACCTTCAAACGTGTACCTGGTAGTGTTATGTGTAGTACAGCTATGTGTAGTACAGTCATCCTCATTAAAGTACAGTGACTTCAGCTGTAGGTTGTTGAATTGCCAAATGATTTAAATCTTTGCTTCTTCTATTACAGGCATTTGTGGAGAACAATCCAGTGATCCGCTGGTGTCCTGTGGCAGGGTGTGAAAGGGCTGTGCGACTAAACACTCAGGGCCCCGGATCCTCAACCTCAGACCCGCTTAGTTTTCCCCTCCTTCGGGCCCCTGCAGTAGATTGTGGTAAAGGCCACCTCTTCTGCTGGTCAGTGCCATGCCTTAAATGTGAATTGTTAATATTTCTTTAATTGTGTGTATTATTGTTTAATACAATATTAATAGTGCAGAATACTGAACTCAAAACCTTTGAAAGCCAACAATATATGTTTTTACCAGTTTGAGTTGCAGTCAAAAAGGTCATCACAATAGAACAAAATGACAGCTCCTGGAACTTGATTTACTGTAAAACTGAAAAAGTTTAAATAACCCACACATACCTGAGAGTTGAGTATCAAGTCAAACCCAGTAACTAGGAAGTAATGGAGCCAACCAAGAAGTCAGTGGCCTCTGTAATAGAGAGCTCTGATGCCCTGTTGGTAACAGCACTCAATCGATAATTTCTAAATGATAGAGTGGCTAGATGGAGGCCATTCAGAGTAAAAGGCATGACAGCATGCCTGGAGTTTTCCAAACTGCAGTAAAAGAAATGTGAGAGTGTGTGGAAAAAGGTTTTCTTTTGTGAAAAGACAGAATATTGGACCTCTCAGAACAGAACAGGTCAAAACACAAAGCATTTTGGTAAAAAAAATGTGGGCATTACTAGTTTTTTTAATCCTAAAATGTGGAACAATTTCTTTGAAACTGAAACTTGATAGAAAACTGTTTATCATCCTAACATTTTTTGAAGCTGTTAAACAAATTTCTAATCATATTATATGTATTTAAGTTTTTCACAACAAAGCTAATTTACACTCATATGTAGTGTGAACATGCATCGTCTTTGCTCTTGAACACCAAACCAGCATCAGTGCTGTCTTGCATGTGTTTGTTTGCATGGGCTGTCATTTTTTGTGTACACACTCTTGTAACTACACATTGTATCTCTCTGTGGGAGCTAGCTTAGCCGTATGCTCAAGGGCAGAAGAGTCCAGATGCTGTTTTGTTTTCCACCCTCTGTCTTATGTATTCATACTCCCAGAGCCATACAGATTTCCCCCACAGCACCCCACCGCATTGTGTCATAACCTCAACCCCACCCTGTTAAACACTACATACCTCACTGCACGTCATGTCACTATACGATTCCTCAAAGTGGTCGTTAGGCTCACTTGTCAGGTTCACTCAAGAGTTCAGTTGACATGACATTTGGTAATGGAACTGGAAGGAACACGGGTCCAACTTCAATAGTTCCCCTGACACGAGAAAGGCAGAAATGACCAATTGATGGCTGACAGTTTTGACAGCACTGTGTGATTGGTGTGTGTTCATCATTTGCCCTTATTCCTTGAATAGACAGGAGCCAGACATTTGCATTGGATAGTTCATTTCAACTCCAAACTTCAACTTTGACTGTGCATATTCCAGGGAATGTCAAGGTGAGGCCCATGAGCCCTGTGACTGTGAGACCTGGAAGTTGTGGTTACAGAAAGTCACTGAGATGAGGCCTGAGGAATGTGAGTATTGACTGTAATTTACTTCTTCGATGGTTTTAGACTTTTCCCCTGACAGAACATACTGTGTTATGACTTAAACCCCTGAGTTTATGCTGTTGGTGCTATCTAATCCTACCTCACCAAACTCAGTTGTTATACCAGTAGAATTATATTTATCTACCGGGTGTTATATTGTTGAACAGTTAAGTTTATTAGCCATTTTCCTTACTTGCCTGCATTCTTTGGGTAGTAGTCAAATGATTGATTTGATGTTAAATTGTCTGGAACTCAACCGTAGTAATTACAAACAGTTTAGCACTAAGCCAATTAAAATCCACCATACTGATGATAAATTATTAATTAAAATGAACGACCCACTCGTCCAAAGCAGAATGCAGCATTAAGCAGCAGTAATTAGACTGTGGGCAATCTAATAGATGATTTAAGATGGCCCAAGCTGCTCCACCGTGCCACTTCGTTGACGAGACGGTTGAAAGATAAAAGCAATTCTTTTGCTTTGGAACAATCTTCCCCTTCGATTTCCCCAGATTCTGTTTTACCTCAGCATTTCAAACAACACATCAGAGGTGCTTTGATAATAGCCAATTATTCTGTCTGTGTGGGTGTTGCATGAGCATCTTGGGAGATGTTAGCAAAATATTAAAGGAATACACATTAGTCAGGCAGGACAATTTCCCACAGTGTAGTGGACTGTTTGGATGCTGTGGTAATAGCCATCCTCACTCCGTCTCATTATGCCTTTATTTGTTCTGTTTACCTCCCCCTCCTCCTCCTGAAGTGGCTGGTGTGAGCGAAGCTTACGAGGATGCAGCTAACTGCTTATGGTTGCTCAGTAACTCCAAACCTTGTGCCAATTGCAAGTCCCCAATACAGAAGAATGAGGGCTGCAACCACATGCAGTGTACAAAGGTAAGTTACACAGTTTACAATCAGGTGACTATTTTATCTCAAGTGTTATTCTGTTTAGTGTGTCATTAGTTTACAAGGAGTTTATTCATTGAGAAAACCTGAATGAACAATTTGCAACTTTGACTGTTAATATTTAAAATAATAAAATATCAAAAGAATCAAAGTCTGAGAAGAAAACACTGCAGGGTTACAGAACTACGGACACATTTCAGTTCTGGTCTTGCTGATTGGTTTGTAGTTTTCTAGAGTTCAGCATGGGGATTAGATTAGATAAATGTGCAAAATTAGATTCAGTGAAAAGCCAGATAAGCAGCTACAGAAAAACAAAATTATGAAAAGTGTAAAATGTAGTTTTTAAATCATTCATCATTATCATCATGCATAGAGGAGAGAGAGGGGGTGACATGCAACAAAGGGCTTGGGTTCAATTTCAACCCAGGGTTCAGGGTCCTGCTGTCACATCTTAAAAAAAGCTCGGCCAATCATTGCAACTTGATCAAATGAAGGGTGCACACATTGGAGAGAAAGTTGGAGAAAGATATATATAAGAAGTAAAAAAGGAGAGAAGGATGAGTTAAACATGTCCAGTGCTTTAGGTATGTTGAGACTGTGTATTATAAAAATGTAATTGTTAAGATGTGAAGTTAACTAAAAAAAAGGGAAACTAAAAGGTAACTAAAGCTACAATTTTAATTTTAGTTTTCTTTATTTTCAGCTGCATTTTACAAAACCTCTGCTATACACTTACAAATCATTACAGTGCTATTTCCTTTACATGAAAAAAAATTTAATTATTATTAGAGTAGTTATTATTTATGATCCCTCCAATCCCCCCAGTCTGTGTCTGTGTGCTCTCATGCACACCAGAGCAGCTCAAAACATTATGGATTTTTCAATAGTCTCGTGGGCCACTGGTATTTGTGCCGGTATTCCTTTGGACCAGACTGACACTGATAACAACTTACTGTTTTTTTGTAAAGCAGCACACAAATAGTTTTTCTGACTTTCTGAGAAACTTCGGGAATTGTTGCAACCTTCAAACTTCAGAAGCCTTATAGAAACAAAAGATCTAAAGAAATGGTTAATTAAGTAGTTTCCTGTAGGGCAGGCTTTGTTGTGTTGTAGCACTACTTTGGATTCTTGTGATGATACTCCTTATTTAACTTTCAAACATCTCACCGCACTCTTGATGAATTTGCTCTCGGTTATTCACTTTTAGGCAGTTTTTCTTCGCTCATTATACAGGTTTTGCAGTGGCTGTGTTATTTTTTCATCAGTTTGTAGGATTATCATATACACCTTGGAACTCCTTCGATGTTAATGATTAAATAATTAAGTATGGAACAAATCTTCTGATTAATCACTGATAGTATTATGCTATAGACATAAGCGATCCTTCTAAAATTTATGTTTACTGGTTATCTTTACTGATGGCCTGATGATACTGTTGTCCTCAGGACAGTAAGGCCTGTAGTCAGCAGCTTCTGTCTTACTGAAATGGACAAAGGAGAGTAACACAGAAGTGATGGAGATGAAAAACGACTCAGTGAGTTGTGAAGCCAGAGCGTGTGACACTGATAATCACACAGACATGTTGCCAGACTGCGTCTCTGTTACTACCACCGTTGCTGGAGGGCAGGCCGTGAAAGGAGCCCAGTGCAGTCACACAACCAAACTCCCTCTGTCTTTGTGACAGCCCTGTCACTGTCTCCATCCTAGTTAGAGACTCGCTAGAGATAGAGATTAGTTGGGGGGGAATGGAACAACTCTCAGAAGCTGAGAGGCCACAGAGGACTCAGCTTCTTGACCTGTTATTACCTGGTAAGAAGTAGCTGTACCCCTGTTGCTTGGAAACACAAGACTAGTTGTTGCCACTGCATGTTACTTTGTATTTTTGCTACCATTTCTGTCCCTCCATTGTGGCCTCATAATTTAATATCTAAAGTCTCAATTTCCCCTGTTTTTTTTTTTTTTTTTTTGAGTCTCTCCGTCCTTCCGTTCATACGTCCTTCCACTCTTTCATTTTGTATTGATTTTTCTGAAGTGTCATGTAAGCAGAGTTTTCAGGACAACAGAAGTCTCAGCCTTCAGGGTTTCGTGTTGCTCTTGTTAACTTGTCACTCTTCCCCTTACTTGTGCCAAGGGGAAAGAAATCACTTACACCCAAACAGGCTGCAGGAGTGTTTTGTTGCTCTATGATATCCAATGGGAATTGTTGATCTAAAATGTGATGAGTGCCTTCTAGTTACAGCAGGCTTAGGATTCACTGCAATGTCAAAAATCAACTGATCTGCCATTTGTGGAAGAAAAATTTCAGAAGATTGAGACAAAGATAAGAAAGTGGACATTGAGTTCCAAGTTACTCTATTTAGGGGCTCTTGAAAACACCTGAATGGAGGATGATTAAAATGTACATAACCTCAGTATACAGTAGCTGGACTGGAATTAGAAATCCGCTGACCAGGTTTTTGCTGTTGAGCTGGTCAGAGCAGATTTAGGTCTAATATTTCCTCCCTGTCCCTGTAGTGTAAGTATGACTTCTGCTGGATCTGTCTGGAGGAGTGGAAAAAGCACAGCTCATCAACAGGAGGCTACTATCGCTGCACTCGCTATGAGGTCATCCAGCAGGTGGAGGAGCAGTCAAAGGAGATGACTGATGAGGTACACACACACACACACACACACACACACACACTATTCTATTATGGCTGTATTTGTTTGCTAGTATCCAGTTTGATTGATTAGTGGGGTGCACTGGCCTGTGGTCACACTGCACCACCACAGTTCTGCTGTCACTCTAATTAAAGTAAACAAAATTAAGAAGCTGAGTTGCTTAAGTTGATTGACACCACACTCATCAAGTTTTTCAGCTCAGGCAACTCCCTTTTCCAAAATGCGACACTGAGGAAGTGAGTGACACAGACCTTCTGTTGTGCCATGCTAAAGTGCTGACATAGAGGAAATATGTTGCCGGGAGTTGGACCTTGGCCGTTTTTATAAGGTGTATTA
>OMNW01011526.1:6565-21261 GCA_900303245.1 Selene dorsalis | reverse complement strand
GGTGTATTACTAAATATTAAGAATACTACCTCCATTTAGAAGCTTTATACTTCTAGTATTGGACTCATAATAGGTAGTTGTTTTTTTTTTATGTGACCAGAATCAATATAGCAGAGCCAGAAATATTGTATTTTTCATTCCACACATTCTTCTTTGTATAAAAACCTGAACATTACCAAGAAAACAGTTCAGTCTATGGTTTAAATTTGCAGGAAGGAAAATACACAAAGATACACACACAACAAACCTGGGTCTAGACTCTTGTTCACGGAGCCACACACAATCGATTCTACCAATTTATTCTCTGTCTTCAGCAGCATTCCTCTCAATCACAAGTACTGATTTCACCTGTGGGACTACTCACTTTTGTTCTGCTCTCAACCAGAGTACCTACCCACTTCTCTGTGAGGGGGAACAACACACACACATAGGAGTTTATTATTCACTGTGACTCATGTTTCATCATGGTTTTACAGGCAGAGAAGAAGCACAAGAGCTTTCAGGAACTCGATCGTTTTATGCACTACTACACACGCTTCAAGAACCACGAGCACAGCTATCAGGTAAACAGGTCTGGCTTTGCCTTCCAATGATGTCTGCTTTGCATCCTTACAACCATGCAATTGTTGAGGTAGTGGATGTGGCCAGTATGAACTTATCAGATAATGTAAAGCTGGCATGTTGCCTTGGGGATGGACATTACACTGTAAAATGATGAAGATATAGTATTTTTGTTTCTCTACATCTATAATATTACTGGAGACTGTCCTACTTGTTGGTGATTGGAGGTTATTGTGGCAGCAATAATGAGGCATCACAATACCTTGATTAAAAATGTCTACTGCTCTCACTGCTTAATCTATTGTGCCTAATAATGTGACATTGTTTGATCAGACAGTCTTCTTAAGATGTTCTTACCTGAATAATGAAGCCTAACAGCCTTTATCTTCCCTGAAATAGCTGGAGCAGCGCTTGTTAAAAACAGCCAAAGAGAAGATGGAGCAGCTCAGTCGAGCCCTGAGTGGAAGTGAGTGAGCAGTTTGCCGTCCCTCTTTATTACATGTTTAGACACATCTTAATCTAGTCCTCTGATAATGAGCTTTGGGAAGTAGGCAGGAGGGAGAAAAGACAAAGGTCTTTTAATAATATATTAACAACAGTGAGTATCGCTATTATTCATCAGTCTTGTCTAAGTTACAACAAAGCAAAGCTGTACTTTGTGAATAAGCTTTGTCTAGAGTCCTTTAAACCCCCATCTGCACAGGCAATTCCCACCTGTTTAGCATAGTCAAGTTTTGCTCTGATAGACAACACTCAGATCAAATTTCAGTAGATAGTGATTGCAGTGGTGGTACTTGGACAAGTCTGGCTGCCAGATGCCAGACAAATGGAGGGGGCCATAACCATTGATCTTGGTTTTGTTCAGTTAAATGTATTTTTTTTATTTTATTGCATAAATCATCCTGCATAATGCAATTGCAGCAGGTTTTATTCTTTAAAAATCACCATTGGCCTTGATGGACTATCACTATTTTGCAGTTTAAAAACATTTTGTTTTGTTAATTCCCAATGTAGAGATCTCTCAATACTATCCTGTGCTAAAATGAGTAGATCACAATTTGACCATGGTACTCACCTACTACAAAAAGAAGTTGTTTTACCAATATGAGCTTCAACAAGATCTCTGTGAGCTGTGAACTCTCTCCTCAGAAGAATAGAGAGTTCATAGTTCAACACAAGCCAGCACACAATGGCTCTCATTTTTCATCAAGTTAGACCCTGAGAGGTATTAAACAGTACGTTTTGTTCAATGGAGATTTGCTTTCATAGTCTTTGTTACAGAATTTCTCATGGTTTAATTCTGATCTGCTCAGAAGTGAAGGCAATTTAGGCTGGAATGAGGGATGTATTCTGCAAAAGTAATGTAGATATTCATTTTGTTATCTAACATGCTCTTTCACTCTCTTTCCCAGGGGAAGGAGGCCCACCTGACACTACATTCATTGAAGATGCTGTCCTAGAACTACTAAAGACTCGCCGCATCCTCAAGTGTTCTTATCCTTATGGGTTCTTTCTGGAGCCCAAAAGCACAAAGAAAGAGATCTACGAGCTTATGCAGGTTTCAGCTTTACTTGTTGAGAAAGCCAGCCTTAAATGTGCCATTAGAGATGTGGGACTACAGCGTTCACCCTCATGATCACAGTCTGCCCCAGTTATACCTGCACATCTCAGCTTTTTGTTTCAGTATCCAGTGTTATGTAATTTGTCATTGCTGGTAGAACAACCTGACACAAAATGTTCTTGCCTGCTATCTCTTATGCTGTGGCCTTTGAAACACTGCAAAATTAATGCACAAGTCTCCCATAGGTCTTATAATTTCTTAAGGGCTTTTAAAATTAATGCATTTTTAAAATAGATAAATACACACTAGCCCCAAAAGTAGTTTACTTCTAGCACTGCTTCTACAGTCATTTTGTCCTTAGGAAAGTTGAAAATTGAAATTGTATGTTCGTGCACAAAAAAAAAAATCAGCCTACTCTCTGTCTCTCCTCAGACTGACTTGGAGATGGTAACTGAGGACTTGGCACAAAAGGTCAACCGGCCTTATCTACGGACACCACGCCACAAGATAATCCGTGCTGCGTGTCTGGTGCAGCAGAAGAGGCAGGAGTTCTTGGCCTCAGTAGCCAGAGGAGTGGCCCCCAATGACTCTCCTGAGGCCCCCAGGCGCAGGTAACACGCAGACATGCAGCTCACTAAATTTGTGAGACAATTTTTTTTTTTTTTTTTACAGAAAAGAGAAACTGTACTACAATGTGACACAAAGTCTCACGTTGAAATGATCAAAAGAGTCTAATTAGTTAACTAATTTCAGTAATTAACCACATTGTTATTCTGAAAAAAACTTCTGTCTCTTGCTCAATTGCAGTTTCGCTGGCGGAACATGGGACTGGGAATATTTAGGTTTTGCATCACCTGAGGTAACAGAGGCCTTCATTAAATCTCCATGTGTTTTTTAGCTAAATATCAACTGTGCTGCTTGAACTCCTCTCTTAAAAAAAACGTGAAAGTATCTGGCATGGCGTCTTGTTATTCACCTGAAAGGATATTAGATGCATACCTTTAAATTTAAGATCTTAAATTTTCTGATGACACATCTGCTTAGATAGGTTAGGCCTACAGGTGCCTGGTCAAGGCTATAATAATTATCACTATTTTATTTTTGATCAGTCATTGATCGATGAAACATTAAATTACACAGATTACACGGTTTCAACAAAGACAGAAAACTGCCTTTGTTTTCACATATATTAGACAGAAAATACATTTACCATCTAGCACAAAGTCTGCTATAAAAAAAAAAACATCAATAGTAAAACTCAGGTCGATTTAAGTTAAGTAAAATTTCTGCTCACATGTCAAAAACAAAACAAATTCAGTGTTTAAAAATCAAAACCAATAATCACAAAAGTCTGCACTTAAAAGAATGCCTCAACCCCTACAGAAGATACACTTAAAGCTCCCATCAAGAACCACACCCTTGTTTCCATCTCTGAAAATGCTTGAACCACTTAGGCAGCCTGTGACATACTTTGTCTAAATATTCAATGGGGCTGATTTGACTTTGGTTGTGTCATAAGCACTTACAAACCATGATGACCTTAAGATCACCATGTTATTAAACACAGTGGAGAGGCCAGATGGTTCAGTGTTCCCCTGTGCACATAGTTGGAAAGATTAAAGCTAAGCTCTGGCTAACAGGTTTCTCCTGATCACTGGCCATTAGTAACAGGATACTTAATACTTAGACTCATAAAACTAATGACCATATAATGGTTTGATTATTAACCTGCCTGGCTGCTTTTTCCTGCACAGTTTGATGTATGCACACGATTGTAGTTTGTACGCCAATACGCTGCGTTCACTACACTTAAGTTTAAATTTGTATTAGTGTTCAGTTATCACACTGCGGCAGCTTTCAAACATACAAGGCTTTCATCTGGAACAAATTCACTCAGCTCAACAGCCCCATCACTCCTCAGGCTTTGTGGTGCTCTCTTCTGAAATGTTGAAAACACAACACAAATATGCAAATCTTACATCAAACCGAAGCCTCTCAGGTTACTGTACACATCTTTGAACAGCAGAAACCAGGCATTTCCCTAGTGCCAAGCAAACAAATGATAAGATCGGCCTCATCTGTCAGTGTGATAGATCAATTTATCAACTTCCTATCATTCTCCTGCTCAGGACTATGTAGTGGGGCATAGGTAAAGCTCTTGTTAATTAAAGGTTTACAGAGTTAACAGCCTCTGCAGGACTTTAATTATTCAAACCTAGACCCAATGTACTGTATTTGATAAATGATAAAATATTAATCCTTGATTTGAGGTCATCTCTCTCTTATCGGTTGCAAGTCTAAACACATGAGTAAAGAGGTGGATTTTGACTGTCCAGACTTTTACTACACCATGCTATAGCTTAATAAACTCCCCTCTGGAAGGGTTATCAGGACAAGCACAGTGGAACAACTCCAGTCTCTTTTTACTTTTTATTGAGCACACACATGCACACAATAACCATTCACATACTAGTTAGTCTGCCTGCTACAGAGCTACACTATCCTAAACCTAAAATTGTAAACCTGCAATGTAAACACAAGACAAACCCGGACTTAACTAACAAAGTTATACTTGTTATTATTTATATAATATTATCTCTTGTTTTACAATATTAACAATGCTGACGAGGCGTATCAGCCCTGACGAACAATTGAAAAAAAAAAAAAAAACGACCAGCAACTATGCCCTGCAACAAACCGCGCATGCACCACACACATAGTCTGGATAATCCATACAGACCTGAATACAAAGGTGAAAGATAACCCTGTTTGATTATGTAAACATAAAATATACCTGTAATAATGGAGCAATAGTTACAAGTATAGGAAAGTTCTTCATTGACTATTCCTTTCAGGCATTCCATGTAAGAAATAAAAGTTTATAATTTGCAACACCTTTGGTTTTAATTGGAATTGCTTTGTAATACTATATCTTTATTTTGCTGATGCATATGCATTAATGCATATCTATTTGTTTACAGTAGGGCATTATTACTAAGCCATGAGAACAGATGTATAATAAATCCTGTCTTGTGGGTGTATGGGCCTAGCTCTATTAAATCATTTAATTAAGCTAGACACACTAAAAGATCTGGTTTATTTTTTAGAGAACAAGTTATCGATATAAATTTAGGTGAGATACTCTGAGATTCATCTTACCCTTTATCCCATTTCTCATACAGGATTAAATAAAAAAACAAACCTGCCAGCATTTTGTCATTGTCAACAAATTATTTTGGGCACGTGTATCTAAGAGGAAGTTCACAGGAAATGCTGCCACCAGATACTATTCTAAAGAAAATGGTAGTTTATTTTTCTCCTAATTAAGAGTCTCTTTCTCAGCCGCAGTGGTTAATGGGTAGACCATAGTAATAATCAAAGCCTGATGACACTGCCTCTCAGGCACAGCTACAGATGGTCTGCTCCATGGTTCTTATAATGCCTACAGATCACTTTATAGTGGGTTTATTTTTAGAGGGGAAGAAACATGAAAGACAGACTTTGGGTGACAGGCTTTTGATTATAAAAATATGACTTGATGACTTGTACGAATGTGATGATGATTGAATGAAGAAAGTAGAATGATTATTTCCCATATTATTGATATGCAGATGTGCAAGTTCATTATGAATCCTTTTCATGTTGGTCTCCAACCAGAGAGCAGCCTTGGGTTTATCACTAGTTTGGCAAAGAAAATTTTATTCAGTTGTCAATTACTGCCAATTTATTTGTAAATTAACTGCACTCTAAGTTAAATTGAGATGACGGACACGTACACTTTACTGTTTTCACTTTGAGAAAATATTTAGTACATAAACTTGATATACAGTTCTTGTAAAACCCCAAAGAAACATGCATATGCACACACACCTATTACACTGTTTTTTGTAATTTGTTGATTTGATTCTATATGATTTTAACTCCTCCAAGTGACGATGTGCCCAATACACTACTATATCAAAGTAGAGTATTAAAGAGCATTGGTTGTTGATATACCGCAACATGGTCTGACTGCCTCTAATGCAGAGGACATGTATTACTGTGAGACTTTGGATAAGTTATATCTGTGGGTGGGGTCATTTCATAGCCACTATGATAAAATATGTCTTTAAGTTCATTCTGACTTGTGTTTTTTAAACTTGCTAGTAAATGAAAATTTAATCAACTTTTATTCACATCATTTTCATGCTTGGTAAGGTATTCATGGTTACTTTTGAGATTAGTCGGGCATACACACATAGTTTTTCAGATATCTGAACCTCAGTCCTCCTGTTGCTTAATTTCCTATTCCCTACCAGTGAGTGTGTGTAATTGGATGCAGTCTAGACTGGAGCCTAAGTTTTGAAGGTCTGGAGATGAAAGTGTTTGAGGCAGTCTCTGGGTGCTGATCTTTTCTGGAAGAGAAGACGCAGACCAGATTTGAAGCAAAGCGTTTCACCACATAAATCAAGGTTACCAGTTTATATATTCGCATATTTAAATGTTTGTAACAAAAAAGCTGGACATGGATCAAGGAAAATATGCTGCAGTCCCACATCAGCAGTATGCCAGTTTTCTTTGTGGTCTGACAGCGATATGTTCCTTACAAGAGTTGGGTACATGGTGACCGGATGAACTGCAAGAAAAGTGTTTTTTTGTCACCCTTCTGTTGTTTTTTTATTAAAATGTCATTTTTCTGCTGATGATGTAGGAGTATTCAGAGTTCCAGTACAGACGGAGACATAGGCAGCGGAGGCGAGGCGACATGTCCAGTCTACGTAGCAACACCCCTGACCCTGACGATCCCAGCGACAGCACTTTAGGTACAGTAGTGAACAAACAGTGTTTCTTCTCAGGAGTTTCTTAATTTTTTTGCACAGTTGTATTATACAGCTACATTAAATAGAATGTTAGATTACAATATTTGGAAAAAAACAGACTGTACCTTTAAATAATTTTGTAAGCTGATCATATTATGCATACCTAAATACATATTGACAGTTCCTGGTGTTTTTCCCTTTCATGATAACATAGAGAGGCGTCAGGAAATTAGAGGAGTGATGACTAAAACAACAAACATAGTTCTGTGTATAGTTGTACATTAAAGTACACTGATCGAGGATTCTGTTCTCAGTTTTTGATACTCTGATATGTACAGGGGACAAGTTAAGGTAGTGGTAGTGCTCAAGTTCAACAAGCCAATATTTGTGATCCGTCAATGTCATCCATCACAATGCTGCTTTGTTTATGACTGTCTGGAGTGAAAGTTTTCATTTTTCAAGCCAATTTATAGGTTCTGTTGTGCCAAGGCACATCTTCTGTCAGGTTGCTTATTATGTGATCATCTTTCAGTGTTCTCTAGAATAAAGATGATTTTCCTAAATGGGGTAATTAGCATGTGTTAAATTGCTATCTCAGTGTTGCTGTAAAGATTTGGTTTAATGACAGTGTTTTGACTGTGGGTGTTTTTTTTGTCCATTTCTTTTTCACCAAAGACACACAAGATGTTGGAGGTGGACGACGACAAGGTCCTCTGATGGTAAGTGCACATTTTCATCTCTGTCCAAGGCTTTCAGCCTGTAAAACATTTAAGATAATATTAAAAAAGGACAACATTAAAGTAGAGGAAATGATGTCTGGGACTTTTTCCCTCATAGCCTCTTTGTCTTGATTTGTTTGATTTTTGTTATTGCTAAAGGCAACTATAAAAACTATATAAAAAAAGAATGTGCTTCTTCCAATTGTATTTTTACAGGCTGTCAAATTACACAAAAGATACTGGAGGAATCTGGAGTCAATATTCATTTTAAGTGTGTGCCTTCAGAACCTAATTGTCAGTCCAGCAGGACAAATTTTGATGACTTTTGAGTGAAGTTTGGCATCAGTCTTCCAGATGTTATGAGATTTCTGACTGATAAAAATAAACAAATCAAATACATGCACATAATGTATAAAACAAGATAAGATTTTCTTACATTTTAGATGTGAAAACCTCCATCGCTGCTCAGAAACGATGGAAAACACATCACAGTGTTGCACCAGGTGACATCTTCATTCATCACAGCGACTGTGGCAGTGACAGCCACATACTGGAGAAGTCAGAAAGTAGTATGAGAGATTAAATTGCTGTTATTTCATGAGATTTGTTGACAGCAAAATATACAACATTGCAAGCATGTCTCGTACCATGTTGGAGTTGTGAAATATAAAATAAAAAAAACAAACACAAAGCATAAAGTACAGCAGCTGTTAAAAAAATGCCAGAAAGTTGAAACATTATTTTCCTTGCCTGTGGATGGTGCACAGCAGGTTTATATCAGCAGTTACAATCTTCTGCTGCTTCTGCTTTCCTCAAAAAAGGTGGCACTGGTTTAAGTTGAGCTGCTGTAACTAGATGAAACCCGTGTGGCCTGGTTGCAGGAACTTTGAATGACAGTGTATCTGTCATTTTCTTGCAGGGTCTTGGTTCCTTGGATGATGATGATCCTAACATCCTATTGGCCATTCAGCTGTCACTCCAGGACTCTGGCATTTCAGGGATCGAGTCCACCCATGAGGTCCTTGCCAATGAAGCCTCACTTGGCGCCATTGGCACCTCCCTGCCTTCCAGGCTTGAACAGAGTGCTCCAGGTGTAGAGGTCCCCAGAGCTTCCCTAAGCAGCTCAGAACTGCTGGAGCTTGGAGATAACTTGGCAAGACTTGGCAACATCAATATCAGCAGCCAGTACTCTGCTACTACCACTGTATCCACCTCCGTACAGCACTGTGACAGTCGCCACCGGGCCTACGGGGCCTCTATGCCAATACCAGTAGCTCCAGTTGGCAGCAACTCATCGACAGGCCTCTTCTCTTCTTCCAGTGACACAGTAGACTCAACTACATTCGGCAGCCATGACCCATCCTCATCTTCTGCGATAGCTGCAAATGCAAACCTGCTGGGCAACATCATGGCTTGGTTCCATGACATGAATCCTCAAGGCATCACCCTGGTTCCATCAACCTCCTCTGACACCGACTCAAACCCAGCACTCCATCTTGGTGGCGGTGGCTGTCTGCAAGATGATGAGAAAGCCAGTGTAGTTGTCCGGCCTCAGGAAGCGAGGGCGGATGTGGGTTTCTGCTCTCAGAGACTGAGCGACAAGGAGGAAAAAGACTGTGCCGTTGCTGAGAGGCCGACACAGTTAGACCTTGTCACCATGCCACTACCTTACATGGCCACAGGTGGAGACGCTGCTGAGCGTGGAGGCTCAAAGGTTTGCCATGTCGACACTCCGTGCTGTGACTCTGTGTCTGACCAGCTGCCCAGCACAAGCTCCTCTGAGTGGGAGGAGCAAGTGCACCTGGTATGATCTGATTGGCTAAGATGCGAAGAAGTTTTTTATTTTATTTTTTCCAGAAAGGCCAAAAACCACTAGAGATTGCAAAAAAACTGAGTTGAAGTAGCTGTACTGGAGGAATGTAACAGAACGAAGAATGTGTCAGTTCATGCTCGGTTGGAAAGCGGGGGACGTTTTTAGACACTTAGCTTAGTCCAGCAGACAGATTAGTTTTCTGTGTCGACTGTATTATCACCCTCCCAGTAAACCAGCCCTTCTGGAAATAAGGCACTAACTGAGGGAGAGATTTACAAGGAGAGATCTACATTTGATTATAAATTTCAGTGATATATTTCCTAAAAAGATTCTGTGCTTATAGATATAAGAATAACTTGCTTTTTCTGAAACCATTTTTAGAGGAGATAAGAGATTTAGAGACTTAGGCCTTGTGCTCGTATTATTATTTTTCCACTGGAGTAAAAACCTACTGTATGTGTCTGGATCAGGTCTGAGGGAGAGTTTTTCACCCATACATTGGGAGCAGATCAATATCCAATATTCAATCTACGGAGTACTGGCTGAGAAATAGTTCTCATTGTCCATATCTGCCTACTTTATAGGTGCCAAACACTGACTAGCACAAGCACAGTTTGCAGTCACCAAGTGGATTCTTCAAAGCAAATTGTGCCTGTTCATTACAATCTCCAAACAAGTCAGCTAAACTTTAATGTGAATGTCTCAAGCCATATTTTTCTTTGAGATTGCAACTGAGTGAAATTTTCAAATCTCACCGTTAAAAGGCTGTAGTGTGCTGTGTAAATCTGTAGTTTAAGACCATAATGGTTTTGTAGTTAATTACGTGAAACATTCACATTCACTTTTGATTAATTATTCAAATGAACAGGAGGTGGCCCAAAAACATTTCAGAGTGATTATTCACCTCAAAGCCTCTATCCTAAAACACTTTCAGTAGGAAATGTCTTTTGAGCTTCAACAACAACAGCTGCTGACGGGCCCAGAGGGCTGCTCAGCATCACACTTCACACCTTTGTAAAAACACAGTCTGAATTCCACTGCAGCTTGTCTTAAATTAAAGTTTGAGCACTGCAGATGAATGAGGAGCATGACGGACTAAGTAGACAGTGAGTAGTCTTATTTTATACACAGCAGCAAGGCCTGTGAGGAGAGTAATCAAGCAATCACACTCAGATTTTGGTGAATAAATCAATCAAGTCATTGTAATTAATCTCTGGGTCTTATTTAAGTGTAACATAAGCAAAGCCCACTTAGAGCTCTGCATATGTCTCGGACTGCAGGGTCATGCATGGAGAAAAAGTGAATGTGTTTTGCATCTGAAACACATGGGGAGTCCATGTTCTTGAAACGGTTCTCTACACAGTTAGAGATACAGTGCCTTTATGTCAGTCACCGTTATTTCATCCTTTTTTCATATATTTTTTTCTGAGTGCTAATCACACAGTATTTACAGCGTAAACAAAACAAACACCTGTTACCTTAAAATTGTTTCTCTAACATAAACTTTGTAGACTGCAGACATGATTTTTTTTTCATCAAAATATTTGTAGCATGAGGCTTTTTGTTGGTTCAAGTTGTACAATGTTAATGAACAACACTGTTTTTCCATGATTTGGTATTATGGGTAACAGTTAATGTTATATTTTCCAAATCTTTCCAAATTTAAAAAATGGTTTTATTTCACTGGTTTTGTGCAGTAGGGCCTCTTGTCCTACACTTGGAAATAGTTGGTTTGTCTGTGGTTTAGAATCTAAAATCACTGTATTGACTTTGGAATGAGTTGACCTACTGTATGTGTATCTATTATCTTACCTGAAGACACTAAAATGGAGGAAAGTTGCAATTTAAGTAGGTATTTATTTCAAATGAAACTGATCCATTAAGGGACCAGTAACCAGTATGAAATGAACACATCAGTGTTTTCTTTTTAAGACTTAATGGTGTTTTGCACGGACTAATGTTTGAAGTAAATGACCTTTCCTCTTCAGCAGATGTATCGAGCCACATTAAATCTAATAGCAGTGATACTTTGACAAGTGTCTTGAAGTTGTGAAACTGAGTGCCATATGATTAGTTGACCTAACGTGGTTTATGTAAGTTGGTTAAACAGAAACATGTTAACTTTTGAGTTACAGTTTGCTGTACATGAGATGAGTACAAGTCTAAATGGAATTTGTACTTCCTTTGTATTTCACCTCTAATGTCCAGGTGATTTATTTTAAAATGGCATATAACATTTTGTAACACATTGAGATTTTCTATTGTAAAGCAACTAATCCTTGAAATGCTATTTGCACTTTCATAGTCTATACTTGATACATTCCCTCTTTATATGAAAAATGTTTGATGTGTGATGCCAATAAACTATGTGTTGAGTTTTAATTTGTGTGTGCGTTTTAAATTTGTACAGTTGAGACAGGTGCTTCTGAATTTTATTAGTCATTTAGTCATCTACATTCTAAACAGGCATATTTTGGAGAGAAAAGAGTAACCAGATGGTTTTATGTGAGCAGCACTAAAGCCGACAGTTTGTGTTTTAATTCAGTTTAAGATTAAGTTTAACTGATCAGAATGACTGAGCTACTTTGACAACATTACTGCTGTATTTAAATTTCACTCTCTTGTTACAAGGCACCACAAACATTTAATAGAAATCAATATAAGCATGATTTAAAAAAAACTGTTCCACATTGTTAAATATGAAAATGGTTTTGTGGTGTTTTTTTCAGTCTTATTTCAATTTGAGTGTACATTTCATTAACAGTTTGATCTGAATATGGAAGGAGTTTGATTTTTGCGATGTCAGTCAAAGAGCTGTGGAGTTAGCGACAGAGACCGATGAGCTGCAGCAGGAGCAGGAACAGGCTGACAATGTCCAAATAGAGGTTCAGTGCAGCAAACACATACTCCTCAGGAGACACTTCATACTTCCTGTGCTTCCCGCCCAGGATAAGCTGTGTATCAAACACCAAGTACTGCAGAGAGACACAGAGATGAGATGCTTCAACACGACACATACGACCAGCGATGTCATCTGAGGGGAGAGTGTTTGTGTCACGGGGGGGAAAAAAAAGACAAAGCACCGGTTGCAGGGCTTAGTCTGAAAAAAAACAAGGCAGTATGTCTTATCTTTGAAAAAGCGGACTGTGCTGATAAACAGGCCATATAAATAATCGTGTAGTCAGCGTTGTGCAGCTGAAAATAAGTTGTGACTTGCTGCTGACAGCCTGTTCAGCGCTGTGTGCAGTCGCAGTTTGTTTCACCAGTTGACGGGATGGGTCACAACATTTGCTGTTAATGCCACAGGCACACAGAGAGGTGGCTGTGAAAATGAAGCCCACTGCTGTTATGTGGTGCATAATTGAAATTAAAGGGCACAAGGAAATCAGCGTCTCTCTCTTTACACTAACTGCTGTGACAAACACTGGTTGCAGGCTGCTTTGCCTTGGGATCAAACCTTACATCACTTCCACTCACTTCATGTTAAGCTGTCTTTGGTGATGATTTGTTTCAAATGCAATTTTTGTCATGAAAGTTTGTACTTACCAAAGAAAACAGCAAGGTTCCCAGGCAGGCGTACAGAATGTAAAGATACTGTTGAGAGAATCAGACACACCATCATCAGAGGCATTCGGCAACACAAAGGCCTTTATCCTGCTTTTTGATTATTTCTGCAATAAATGAAAGTAAAATACCGTCTTTTTTTTTTTTTATAGAACTTTTTTTTTTTTTGATAAAATGTATGTTAGTTTCAGATTTGCCGGTTCTTGCTGCAAATACAATAATTCTTATCCATTAAGCTGAAGCTGAAAACTGAGCAGACTTTGATCTCACTCTCCTTTCTAGTTCTCTACTTTAAATATGATAATAAGGGCTGTCAGAGGATGGACACACTATCCTTTAAGACAGCAGTGTTTACTTTCTGTTCCAGTTAATTTGTTGCATTTAAAAATAGTTTAAAATCAATGAAATGCCTCCTCTTGTAGATTTCCTGCTTCAGACTTAAACTCCGAGAGCTGTCACAGTAAACAGCAGCAACATCAGTCTGAGATCAGTGTAACTCCTGAGAGGTTTGAAAGCGCACACTCTCTTCTTTATAGTCTGCTCAGCACACAGGTCAGTGCCAGTACATCCTGGGAATAAAAGCTGTGTGTCTGCCTTTGAACTGCACACCTCTACACTGCATTTCAAACTTGTTCGCTGCAAATACAGGTGCAAAGACAATGACTCCTTGACTTACCTGAGATCGGAAGATTGCACAAAGTAATGCAAATGAAAAGAGGGTCCAGCCGAACACCCACAGGCTCCCACTTGCTCCAGTGAAGTCCCACTGGTGCCAGAAAGGGGTGGGGGAAAAGAGAGAGTGACAGTGAATGTGATGAGCCTCTCAAACAGAAAACTGTGGACACAACATCTTTCATTTAAACTCATCATTGCCATAAGAGCCAGGGCAGTGAGGGTTGTCTGCATTGCAGCTTTGCTGCGATGCATGGTAATTTGCTCAGTGATGAAGACATATTGCAGTTCAACACACAAGAAAACGATTCTGGATACAATGATCCTGGATAATTAATCAACAAGATGCCATGCAGGCATAGGGGAGGGCAGTGTAGGAGGCCTTTCGGCCTGCATCCCTCTCAGCCCGACAGAGAAAACATGGCAGTCACTCCAGAAACACGGCTTACAGTGATCAGCTGAGAAGCTATGTCTAAAAAAATCAACCACAAGTGTTTGTGGTAGCGACTGCTCACTCTGCACCTGCCTTCTGGCTACAGATGAATAATGAGCAAAGAGCATTTAAAACGGGATATATTCTCAGTATAATCATTAGACACCTGCTCGCTCATTTTATCAAATCTAATCAGACAGAATAAATGTGTGCAGATGCAAGAATTAGAAGAATGTGTGAAATGCCAAAATATATTTAAAAGCAATTATGAGGGACTTTGACACAATTTGAATTTGGCCACATCTATTTCACTTGTCTAATTTTTCATCCCTCTGGTTGTATAATAACTTTTGTTCTGAACATGAGCCATTTATTGAAGCAGCGAGCCAAGCTGTCAGCGTGCTGCTTCTCAGAGGGTCTCCTCACATGTGCACATTCACTCTTACTAATAAAATATTCACAACTTCAAATGAAACTTTCAAATGTTACTTACACAAGCTATTTGATGTAAGATAAGTGACATCTCTGTGCAAGATTAATACATTTAAAAATATTAAAGAATATTAATATTAAT
>OMNW01011525.1:0-13411 GCA_900303245.1 Selene dorsalis | reverse complement strand
GGGGTGGTGGGGGGGCTGCATAACTGTGACCGGTGTGCCTGTCATCCTGCGGGTCATGATGGGGGAGGCTGAGCCCCCCAGACTGACCTCAGCCCCAGAAAGAGGGGGGGTTTGGAGAGGGGGTCTGACAGAGGACCGAGGCTGTGGTTTGGGGGAACTCCTAGGACTCTGAGTCTTCAGGGGTCCTTGGTCTGTTTCCACCTGGGCAGATTTACCTGGGGGGGTTGACTCTGACACACACCTGTTGGTTAGAGGACAGAGACGACCACACAGATGTCACGGACGTGATTCACCTGAATAGAGGTGTTGATTAGAGGTGAGAATGAAGCAGTACCTGCGCAGGCAGCTCAGGGCCTCAGTCAAGGCTTTGACCCTCTTTAACATACAGTCCATCTTGTGAGGCTCTTCCTTCAGGAAACGCACCGCCTCCACCTCCACCCTCAGCACGGAGCGCATCTTCCCCTGCAGCTCTGGAAACTCCACTGGGAACAAACAAAAGACCACCTGAGCATTACCTCGTAGCTTTAACAGTGGGGTTCAGGGAACAAGATGAAGTCAGATCTAAAAATGTGACCTATGAATCAATGTTAAATATTCTGAGTGGTGTTGAATAATCAATAATGACAAAGTCTGTATCAGACCCTCCTCTGACTTCCTATTCCTCCTGTTTACCTGTGATCATCCATATTCAGCAGGTTCACATCTGACAGTACTGATCTGATCTTCTAATCACATATCTGTGCTCTGACTCTCCACTGACCTTTCAGGATGGCCAGAGCTTCTCCAACCCTCCTTAAGCTCACTGCTCCCTCCTCCACATCTCTCAAAGTGATTGACAGCTGTCCAGGACTGGAGGCAGAACTTCTCTGTAAACAGTCCACGTATTCCTCCAGTTCACTGAGGGGGGAGGAACACAAGAGCAGCATCAACAGAAGGAGACTGAAGAAGATGTGATGAGTGGCTGGAGACAGGAGATGGCAGCAGAGGTCATTAGCTGCTGTACATATGAGTGTTCTAGTTTTGTGATGCTCTCACATTTTTAAGAACATTAAGCTCTGAAATGATTCATTGTCTTTATCTTATCTAAACATCCGTGTAGAGCTGCTCAGACTGTCCTATTGATAAACTGTTGATGGACCTCCAGGGTCCAGGGTTAACACAGTCAGTCCCCCCGAACCTGTGCAGGTTCTCAAATCATCAGATTCATCTTCAGGTTCAAAGAAAACCAGGAAAACAAGAGAAAGTTTCTTCCACTTCATCCTGAGAGACAAATAGTTTCAGTGTTTCTTCAGTTTATGGATCAGAACATACTAACCCTAATGTGTGCTACACACTTTACATGTAGAACTGTTACCTGCAGTATTTTGATATTATGATACTTGTGCTTTTATTTCATAAACAGACCTGAGTAGTGAAGTTGGTAAAGTTTTAACATAGGATCTAATTCACCTGCTTTCACTGTAGAAAACAATGTTATTAAATCTGAACGTGCACAGCCTTATCTACCAGTCAATTGGCTTTACACTAAATTATTACATAATTATAATTTCTAAGAGGGAGGATATTGATATGACACTAAGTACCGCTGCTTGTGCCTAATATTGTTGTAATAATAATTGATTTTGGTTCAAAGCCAGTATGAAACATGTAATCCACCAGAGCTCAGTTTACTGCAGCAGCAGGCAGACACATGTCCTGCCCTGAGGACAGACAGCGTGGGAGAGCACAGAGAGCAGGACACACTGCTGCAGAAACCAGGTCTCTGGTTTATGGTTGATTTCACTTCAGTGTTATTGTTCAGCTGAGTTTCAACTTCATTTTCAGCTGTACAAAGAAGGCTTCTTCTAACTAGAAGAGTTTGTACAGATAGATGTAGATAAATGTGTGAAGAGCAGTCCACAGCACCCAGCCCAGTGCCTAGCCAGGTATTAAGAGCAGGACGCAACCCATAGTACGCCCACCAGCGCCCAGCTCAGTGATTAGCCAAGTAGTGAGATAAGTACCTGTTACTGTAACATCTCTCTGAATCTGATTCTGTGCTGCTTCACAGTTTTTCTATTGGATTGTTATTATGATGATGATTATAATAGCTGAAGCCCTGAGGAAAATAATAGTTTCATGCTGTTTTGTTGCAGCAGCTCAAACTGCCATTCAATGGATTGAGCTCTTGCACAATAACTGAAAATAGTGATAGTGAAACAGATAGTAGTGGTATAATTAAGACAATTTACAGAATGCCACACTCCTCATATCACGTCTGACAGACTTGAAATTTGAGTACCCATATATGAAGTGTATTGAACTGGGATTAGTATTGAAACTCTGTGGTGAGTGATTGATTGGTGCAAGTGGGCTCAAAAAGGGATATAAAAGGGTGTGTGTGTGTGTGTATGTGTGTTACACTGGCTTGAATGTGAGTCAGTTGCAAACACTATAAACATTACATATACATAATTGTGCAGCTCTCTGCAGATTATGTGAGACATCTGCTGTAAATCATCCACTGAGCTTGAAATTGCCTTTAAATTCATGGTCCAACATGAAGGAGAAGTTTCCTCTTGCCCTCTCAGTGTTCAAATCACTGCCTCACAGTATGGATACAGAGTGCACACACACGCATGGAAATCCATTTGCATTTTTAACAGGTTGAGAAATGACATGATCGGCCTTGATCAACATCCTCATCTCTTGACATCTTTACAGATTCAAATCAGTGTGATCAGAGATTTGCAGACTGGACTAAACACAACAGTGCATGTCTATCCAGACTCACTGTCCTGTCCTCCTGGACCACAGTTTGATCCACAAAGCTACAATACTGGACTGAAACCCTTAGGTTGTATGTATCTTAAAATATAATAAGCAAATCTCAGGGTGATATGGTCTTTGCCCCCCTATTTAAGGTAAGTGAAACAGCTAAAAGAAGGACAGTCCACCTGATGAGTTGCTTTGTTTCTTATGAGACAGCTGCATCTCAGTCTCCCGCTCATGAAAAATACTCAGGCTCTGTTTGAACAGAGTCAGTGTGCAGTGTGTTCACATGAGAATGAGTTCTGATGTTTCTGGAGACCACATCACAGCACATCACATCACTTCCCATCCCCCGGCTCTATTTTTAACAATATGTTTCCTCACAGTCTCTCTGCCTGAAGACGCTGCCGTGCTGTGTCATACATGGCACCGATGATTTGACCTCAGCCGCGGTGACATCACTCGCAGCCTGATGTCAGAGCAAGTGTGCGAATGTTGAAAAGGCCAGATCACCACTTCATAAATCATTGCCACTAATGGGAAGTCCAATCTCTTAAGGAGAGCACAGCTGATGTCTTGTATGTTAAGAGGCTTATGGTCTGCACAGTGTTACTCAGTGTTGCAACAACAATAATCCAGTGTTTTTCAGCTGTTTTTCACAGAGGCTATCTACCACAACATCAACACATCCAGGCTCATGAGTAATTATATCAGAATAAATCCGGTGTGGTTCCTTAAATCCCATGTTATCTGTTAGGCAATAAGAAAATGGCCTCAATACATTTTACTGACAGAGTGTGATACTAGAAAACCATTGACATAAAAAAAAGGTTGGGACAGTACAAGTTATCAAATTTAAAACAGTTCTGGACATTTCAACATCAGGATGTATGTGGGGAGACAGTGTCAGAGTGAGGGGCTGGCTCTGTCAACATAGTGCTGACAGAACAAGTGTGATGGTGAAGAAGGTGTGGAGGTCAGAAGATCCTGGTTATGGAGGATCATATTAAGGAGATTGAGCTGAATCAGTTTTAACACAGAGGGAGGTGGAAGCTAACGCATTGTCTTCAGTGATTTTTGTTGAATAGTGATGAGTGTTTCCACTCATCATAAGCTCATGGACACAGTGGACCATGACTCTGGTGAAACCAACTTATATTAATAATATAAATAAAAAAAGGCTAGAGACTCCTGAATACAGTCAGATCCTTACCTGAGCTGGGACAGTATTCTGTCCTCAGTGGCGAGGTAGTGGATCCTCTCCTCCTCCATCTTAGTTCTCCGTCTGTACGCTGCCTCCTCACACTGGGCCAGCCGCTCACACATCAACCCCACCAGCTCCTGACCCACCATCCTTAGCATTGAAGTCACACTCTCCTGGTTCAACAGCTGGAACACATGGAAGAAGTGAAGAGTCATCCGGGGGCCTGAGGTTTGTCAGGATGGGTGTGCTGCCAGCATCAGGCTGAAGTTTAACCACTTTACACGACACAAGCTGAAATCTGTCGTATCCTCGGAGGAATAAGTTGTAAAGGTTTTCATCCACTCAAAGGTGTATTTACTCAATAGTAAGTAATACTGACATCATGTGTTTTGCCATATGTTCAATATACAGTTAAAAAAATACTGCGAGTGCCTGTGGAATATTTTAAAACATTAATGATAATAATCAAATTCGATCACAATTAATAAAACTGCCTGTCAATATTATTATTGATATTATTGATTTAAATAAGTGAAGACACACCTGTAAATGTCTGAGCTGGCTGAGTTGCTGTCGCAGCTCAGTCACACTTCTCTTTGCTAACACCAAACTCTGCTGCAGCCCATCGTCAGGAGGAGGGGCCTGAAGAGCCAGAGGGGTGGGGCTGATGCTATCAGTCAAAGTGGTGGGGTTCTGAGGCTCAGATGACACTGAAGATGACAGAAAGGTGATTTAAGATAAGCTTCATGCTCAGTACATTGGAGGTACATATGTTTTTGTGTAAAGGTGTAAAACGAATCTCACCAGGTCTGCTGTTGAGGAGTTTACGTCCAGAACTCTCACTGAGAAGACATTGTTATTAAACCATGGTTAATGCAGTATACACAACTAATGCCATGTTGTCAACAGAATCATTTCCATCCAGTGTAATACACGACTGAATGTAACATTTGTGTACACATACAACAGCGGATAAATCCTTTGAGCATATTGGTTGTATTCACTCGCATTGATGGGGGGTAAAATGCAGAAGTCCAGACCTGACAGTGTCCTTAACTCCTGGTATATCTACTCCCATAGACAGAGCATGATGCACCAGCCCTGCTAGACTGGCTATCTGTTCCTCCATGGCTTTCATTCTCTCACTGAAACACAGAAACACATGAACATTAAATAGTGTTACCAAATATGGATTGAGCTCTTCAGCTGCACTCTATATATTCATAGACATTTCTGATGTGAAAATGGAGCACCACAGGGCTCTGTTTTTGGGCCTCTGCTTTTCTCCTTTTACACTTCACATCCTGGTCAAATTATATGCAGTCATCAACTTAATTTCCACTGTTAGACTGATCACACAATGTTGTACCCAGAAAGCAGGTGTCTCCTCTAAAATTATGATATCAGAGGTCAATCTGTGAAAAACTTGATATAGTAATGTTCTGCTTCTCAGATAAACCTGAGAATCTGTGGCCATGCATCTTCACTGATCTGTTCACAAGTGGTCAACTCTAAATAGGCCTACATCAGTCCACACCTAGCTTTGAAAATAGTCATTGACCTTTTGCGATCAGATCTTGTACATAGGGCTGCAACAACGAATCGATAAAATTGATAAAAATCTATCATTAAAAGCGTCGGCAACAAATTTCATCATTGATTCGATGTGTCGCTTCATTAATGTCACTCACTATGTTGCAGAGCTGTTTACTTAATGTTGAGCGAAGCGTTAAGAGCGTAGGGACAATGGGGTCGAGAACAAGTAGTACCAGCACAAAACAGTAATACAACTTAACAGATGCAATGTGCCGTAAAATACCATAGAAGAAGAGCAGAGAGTGCTGGACTCAGCAGTAAGATCCCACACCAAGCACCAGCCATATTGGACCCACCAGGGCTGAGCTGTCTCCTTCAATATCATTACATCATACCGCAATAGTACCGGCCAATGCCACAATAAACGTAATCACATATGAGCCATAAACATGTCTCTAACAGCGCTAACAGCATTGTTGGCCATCGGAACATGCTCTGTGATGAGTGTAGTGCAGTAGGTCCCTCTGTGTTGAGTTTAAGGTCAGTGCGTTAAGAGACTGACAGTGCTAGGACGGAGGAACAGTGAGTTCAACAGAGCATCGAGGCAAAATGAAAAATATCCATAGATCTTTATTGTCATGTGTTCCCATTCTGCTGCAGGTGTGTGGGTGTTCTCTTTGTAACTTTGTCATGATTCAGAAAACAGTTTTGTTTTTAACATCAATCAGTTCTCACAGCCATCATGAATGTGATTGTATCTTGTATCAAAATCTAGGGGCATCATTTTACATTTTTGTAAAGAGGAGGAAGCCTCAGAGTCTGAGAAAAAAAAAGAAAGTATGAGCAAATCATGTGCTGGTGCAGCAGTGCAACCAGTGGAAAAGTCAGTTTAGAGCCCAGATGAAACCTGTAATGTTGAAGAGATGGAAATTAAAAATACTTTTTTGAAAAATCTGATTCATCAATTAAGCGAAAAAGTAATCAACCGATTAATCGATTATTAGAATAATCGTTAGTTGCAGCCCTACTTGTACCTGAATAAAAAGGAATGTGTTTTTGTTTTTACACAATCTAGATATCAGATCATCCTATAAGAAAAAAATCTATGAATGATGGTATGTGTAGATTTGGCCATGCCCAGAGCGTGTGAAGACAATGCATATATGCCAATGCTAAATTCATTCACCCCTGAACTCAGAGCTGACCACTGGCGATCGGAGATATGATCACCCCGTATTGGAACTAGGGTGATTGGGGATCCCTAATCCCAGTACAAAAACCAGTTTGATCGTGTGACACATTTTCTGTGTGGCTGAGACTCAGGTCTGCAACAGTCATGTCCTCAGCTGCGCAACCTGCTGCAACCTGCTCAAAGTCCACAATGGTTCATAATGCTGTAGCTTCAGTCTTCACTATGTCTACACAACCTGACCACATTAGTTTGCCTTCATGCCTCCCTGGTCACGTTAGATGAGGAGCTGAGGTGTTTCTAAATGACCCAACGTCCTCTCTGTCCTTTTATTATCAGGTTGTTCATCTGGAAGCACCTCCCTGCTGACTGTCTGGCACTGCTGAGGCTTTAAATCCAGACTCATCTGACCCCAGGCCTGCTGTCTGCCACCATTCTCTTGATTTAGTTTCCTGAGTAATCAAAATCAAAATTATGATGAGAATCACTGGACAAAAAGATCATCATTATCTTCAGTCAACAGGTGAAGAGATTCCTCTGTGACATATCCCACATTCTGTCTGACTTGCTGGCGTCAGTCACCAGCAGGAACACAACACTGTGGGTGGTGACGGTGAAAATAATAATGACTATCATCACTGTATTTGTGTCTGGAGAGAGCAAGTGCCACATCCCAGAGTATTTAAACCCAGCAACACACAGAGACACAAAACTCACCCATCCTCGAGACCACACACCAGATAATCAACCAAGTGCATAAAGTCTAGTGCACATACAGAGCAGGTCAAGACTGGGCAGATCAGAGACACTGCTTCCATGACAACCATATTTTAGATAGGGATGTCAGGAGGTCTGACAGAGGAGTGAAGGAGGTTTTCTACATTAGAAACCTTCCCTGAACAGAGTTCGAGATGTAACACGTGTATCCCACAAATGCTTATCCTTACATCCAGGAGGTTTAACAACCATCCACACCTGCTGACTCAGGTGACTCTTCATCACTTCTACAGTAACTTGAACTTTGGGTCAGCTACAGTGGTAACTTTAAAAAAGACTGTCAGTGACACCTGACCTCCAACAACACCATATGACACTGACAGTCATTATACCATGACTGATGTGACATGAGTGCCTCCCTAAACAAAGAGATTAAATATAGTCTCCTCATCTGTCAGTCACAGCAGAAGACACCTCAAGGATTAGAGGTAAACCATCTTCAACTATCTACAGCCAACTCTACTTTTTTCTCCATCCAGCTTTTCTTGGATAAATTGGACAGTACTTGATTAAACATCCGCAACAGTTAAGTTTCATACAATGTCCCTCAAAATTCATTGTGAAGGCACCAGAATAAAAATGAAGCTTTGGTTGTGATCCAGATTTCCTGTGTTCAGCATTGTGAACTCAAAATCCTACACAACAATTAGCTGACCTTTTCTTAATAGATTAAACACATCGTTACAATGCAGAAATGATTAGCGTGGCTCTCAGCCACCTCACCTCTGGGTGTTGCTGGCAGTCACATGTCCCTGAAAGACTTGGTCTGTCTGTCCCAGAGGGCTGTCCACAAACACAGACGAGTTGGAAGATGAAGAGCCGCTTCCTCTGCTTCTGTTTACAATCTCCACTGTGGCTCCGTTACTGTCCCGCCGCAGGGACCGGCGAACCGGTGACATCCTCTCTGGAGACACCGGGCCCACTCCGTCAATCATCCTGACTTCATTTAATCTGTGAGGTGAGGAGGGTGGGGTTTTGTTCCCCAGGGGAGGCAGCTGGCTGTCTCCATACTTCCTACTCTTCTGCCTGGATGGTGAAAAAAAAGACATGGAACAATGGATTCATCCATATCAGCAAAGACAAGCAGTCGACATACATATGATTATAATATGTGTTTGCTGTCATTGATTATGCCTCTGCACCATCGACAGCTCCAGCATATTGTTTTATGTGTCTGTCCCATTCTTATCAACACAATGGGCTCTAGTGTCCCGGCGCGGCGCAAGGTGGTGCAGGGTGGCGAAACCCGCGTAGTGCTAGACAGAGGTGCGCCAACAGAGGGAGGGGTCGACAGATTCAGTTTGGCGCAGTGACAGTTTCGTACCAAAAGGCTGCGCCGAAAGTGCAGTGAAAGCCCACCAGCTCCAACCTGGTCTACTCTCGGCCCAGCCAGTGGTAGTTTGGCTGAGCAGCGCGCAGTGCGCACACATCACCAAAACCTCACAGGCAGCTTTCCAGAATGTCAGACACATTCTAAATATTCACAAAAACTATTCAATGGAATTATCTGAATCAATGCATAAATATAGATCTAATTTGATTGTCCCATCACATCTGATGTCAGATCAAAGGAGGTTGGCATGCATACACACAGGTGTTTCAGATTTCATCCTTGTTACACATGGTATTTGTTTATGTAGTGATCTGTGAACACTACTCATATTTGTTATACGGGGTGTTATGCGTGTCCTTGTTGTTTCCTTTGTGCGCTCCTGTTTCCACTCCCTCTCCTTTTGAGTTCTTTGATTTTGAGTTAAATATTTCTTTGCATTGAATTTGACTTAATAAAATTGGACCTCCTTTGTCTTCTCCATATTTGAAACCTTTGTTGGCGTCCTTTGTTCATGTTGCTGGCCTTTTGTGTTTGAGCCATAGTTTCAGCTGTTTCGAGGCCGTAACACGGGGTTTAAATATGTGAGTGTCTTTATGAGTGGAAAAAGTTTTTTTTTACACTGGACAGCAGTTCTCAGTGTATCAGGACAAACCTGACCAACAATATTAGTAACCTCCTCCCAAACTACTTTTGCTTCATCAGTCTGTGGAGGTCTGTTCAGTCACTGTGAGCTTGGACCTCCTGGACCAGAACATCAGTTTCCTCCTGGGAGAAGTTTGGCCGTCTGGCATCACCGTATCCTTCGTCCATGTCCAAATATAAAATAACAAAATTGCAGTGCGCGTCGCCCGCAGCACATTTAAAGGTGAGGAGAGGAGCTCATTTGATTGGTGAATCGGCTGTGTTAAACCCACACACGCCTTCTTCCCACCGCCGGTAGGAGGGACGGAGGTGGGAAAGATGAGTACATGCGCCAGGGTGCACAGCGTGCCAAACTTGCAAAATGTGCGTGGACACACCCCACTGGCACGGCGCCGCTACACTTCACTTGTGCCTGGTCTGCCAAACTAGAGCCCAATATCTCAACTTGACCAAACCTAAAACAAGCATTGACTTGGATTCATGGACGTTGTTTCCTCTTAAAAAAAGTCAATGCCTTAAATTTGACATTTTCCATGTTCACATCTAACTTTGCAACACTGGTCAGTCAGCAGCAACACATCAGCTGCATACATTACCATTTCATTTCAACAATGCAGCATGTTCTCTAGTGTCACTGCATCTAGTATGATCTGAGCTTCAGTCTTTCCTCTGCTGCAGCCATAGTGGATTAGCTTACACAACATTTCCTGTTGCTTCACATCTAAAGACTGCCGCTCTTAGTGGTAATACTACTAGACTGCTGGATCTGCAGGCCTAGTAAAGGCAGGATGGTTACTGTAAGCTGCAGTTGCTATGGTGGCAGAATGAATCGAGGTCATGACCTCCGTCAAACCCTAACTTCATGTTCTTAGCTGTGACCTCAGAAATAAACAAACAGCCCCAAGAAGTCATGTGTCAGTTGGGTTGAGTTTCTATGTTTGTATGGATCTGGGCTGAGTGTGTGTGTGTGTGTGTGTGTACCTGTGGAGGGAGTGAGTCGGGTGCTCCATGTTCTCTCCGTAACCCACCAGGGGTTTGATGGAGGCCCGGTACTGGTGCAGCACCGCTGGGATCCCTGCAACCCCGGCATCCATCACGTCTGCAGAGACGGTGGGAGGAGCACTGCAGTGGGAAGAGGCGAAGCTAAGACGACCTCCGGCTCCATCCTGAAGGGCACAGTAGGAGTCTGGGTAATGTGGTCCTCCTTCACCTCGCACCACCAGGGCCATGCTCTTACTGATGCCAACATCCTCATCTAACACACACACAAACACAGAAATATTAAAGCTGGATGACCAGCTAAGAGGAGCAGTTGAGTCTGCTGCACCTGGAGCTTAACTGGTGTTAGGAACTGTGTAATACCAGAGGGAAATGATGATGTCTTTCTTTAATGAATGGATAGTTCATGTTGATCAGTGGACAGATGGATGGGGTTTGTTTTCAGAGAGGAAATTATTTACACTTTAGAGAAACACTACATTTTCAGATGTAGAGAGACAATTTTAAACTCTCAGTCACTTCCCCTGGTCACCTTTAGTTACTTTGAACCAGTTGCCGTGGAATCTCTGAGTAAGTTACTGTGGTGAGTTTAACTCTGAATCGGTTAGTCTGCTAACTTTAACTGAGTCAGTAACTCTGAGAACTTAAATCTGAGTTGACACTGCTGCCTGTTTAGTGTCCCTGAAAAGAGCTCTGTTTTACATGCAGACAGGTGCAGCAGGAACACAGTCTGCAGTTAGGAATTCTACTAATTATCCATTTTCCCTAGGATCCTGAAAGTCTCTTAGGCCAATCCATAAAAGGTCCACTGAACTGTTTATGGCCCAGACTGTACTTTCTTTTTCTTTTATAAAAATGAAAAAATTGTATTGTATGCTTAGTTCTATTATATCAGCCTGGATCATTAGTGAATCTCTGGCTGCCAATAAAAGTTTAAATAAAAAACCTCTTTTTTTTTCTTTATCTCAGCGTAGAGCTCTCAGGAGAGGGGGGTTGTCTGTTGTCGTATTGTCCTGTGTTGCTCTGTATTTGTACAAGTTGTGAGGCTCTCTGAGGCAAGTGTGTAAGTTTAAGCTGTGTTTATGAAAGAAACATTCATGGTGCATTTTGCTACAATGTGATACCTATCAACTGATCAATCAGTTATCTCACCGGGCTTGACGTCTCTCCTCTCCAGGATGACGCTGCTGCTGTTGTTGACGGTGCTCGGCCGCCCCGCCCCTGTTAGGCGTTCCCGTGGTAATGTAGCGTTGCCTGGGTCCGCCGCCCCCGCCCCGCCTCGTGAGCTTCCGTACGCCATCCTGGAGGGAGAGGAGGGCATGGAGCGCACCATGGGAGGAGACATGGAGCCCTGCAGGCTGTGCAGGGTGCTGCGGCTGGAAGATGACAGGGTGTGGACTGGACTGTGACTGCCATACAACACCTCTTTAGAGATCTGTGAAAACATGAAAAAACTGTCAGTCAGCAGCCCAGGGACTAGTCAAACACACACCTGCACTGTACAACTATAATAACTAACAACACTGAACTGTATGTGTGAAGGAATGCAAGGTCTTGTAGCTGTAGTTTTGTTCCATCTGTGCTGATTAATATTCAAAAAACCTCCTGTCTGAAAAAGATGAGTGAATATATGATAATAAAACACATCCAGGAGCGTTGATATGAGTGTGTGTTACTCTCAGTTTGTTTTAAAGTGATGTCTGTCAGCTGTGCACATCAGGTGCGCATGAGGTGAGGGATATGAGCGGAAAACCCTGTGTAGGCATGCAGATTTGTTTGTCTGTGTGTGTACACGTGGGTGTTTGTGTGTGTAAGCTGTGCAGTATTGTGGGGACAACTTCAAGCATCAACATGTTCTCATGAAGCCGGTGAGTCAGCATATGTGCTCTCCACAAACAGGTCGGTTTTAACCAGACTGAAAACACAGCTGAGTCCTCCGCTGCCTGCTTCTGTGTAAAAGCCACAGCTACAACCACTGCTGCACTGATCCAGGAACAGCGGCACTCTTACCTACAGCTGCTGTGTGTACATCTGAGACAGATTTTGAGACAGGGGTGAGGTTGGAGCTCGGGAGACTTTGCTCTGGGAGGGCTGCTGGCCCAGGCAGTGTGTCCAAGGCTGCTTAAAGACTGTGCTGCCCAACTGTGTCAACCTCTCCACAGGATCTTCAACCTGAGTCTACAGCTGGGGCGGGTGCCGGCTCTGTGGAAAACATCCTGTGTAGTACCGGTACCAAAAAGAAAATATCCGTCTAAACTAAATAACAACAGACCAGTGGCCCTTACTTCGCACATCATGAAAACCCTGGAGCGGCTGATTCTACGCCTACTGAGGCTTGAGGTTAAAGACAAACTAGATCCCCTGCAGTTTGCATACAAAGAACACACAGGAGTGAATGATGCAGTCCTCTACATGCTCCACCATGTCCTCTCTCATCTAGAGGAATCTGGTGCTTATGTAAGAATCATGTTGTTTGATTCTTCAAGTGCATTTAATACCATCCAACCCAACATACTCAAAAACAAGCTCATAGAGATGGGAGTAGATCATTCCTTTGTCTCCTGGATCACAGATTACCTGACAGAAAGGCCACAGTTTGTCAGGTTGGGGAACTGTGTTTCTGGGACATTAATGAGCAGCATGGGGGCTCCACAGGGGACTGTCCTGGCTCCATTCCTGTTTACATTGTATACAGCAGACTTTAAATACAACTCTGAGTCCTGCCACATCCAGAAATACTCAGATGACACTGCTATTGTGGCATGTATCAGAAATGGAGAGGAATCTGAATATAGGGATTTAATAAAAGCCTTCAGTGACTGGAGTCACAAAAACTGCCTCATACAGAACACCTCAAAGATAAGAGAGGAATACATTTCTGTAGGTCCAAGCCCCCTCTTCAGCCAGTGAACACTTGTGGAGTGGACATTGAGGTGCTGACATCCTATAAATATCTAGGTGTACACCTGGATAATAAGTT
>OMNW01011521.1:0-12774 GCA_900303245.1 Selene dorsalis | reverse complement strand
TTGTTTCAACCAACCAAGAGCACACAGATTGACAAATCAACTGCCTGAAGACTGAGATCAGTTGATTAAATGAGTCAAGTCTGGTGTGCTGCTGCTTGGTTGGAAAGAAAACCTGCAGCCACACCGGCCCTTTGTGGAATAGGTTGCCCATGCCTGATTTAGGAGGTAACGCATGTAATGGGAGATTAGGACAACACTGATCAGTTGATACAGTGTGATACTTAAGGTTTTAACCTCATGTTCTCAGCTTTTTATTTGACAATGCTTTAACATCTGCACCAAATCCTTCGCCTTCCGTGCTTATCCCACCTAAACTTTCTTCATCACATGCAAATGCTTGGCTGACCTAAAATTTAGTTAGTATATCTGCAAAGTTAGAATTTGTCTAGAGTATTAGTATTAGACAGTAAAAATATCAAAACCTACGATAAAAATTAAGGGGAGATGTCTGTGTTCTTTGAATTGTGGAAAATATTTGCATCCATGAAACTGAATCTTACCCTATTGCAGGTGACCACTCGTGATAGTGGTGTGCTGTCAGTGGGAGCAGACATCCAGTTCAGGATCTGGAACCCGGTCATGTCTGTAGTATCAGTCCAGGACCTGAACGCCTCAACCAGGATGACAGCACAGAATGCTTTAACCCACAGTCTGGCCAAGAAGACTGTCCACGAGGTCCAAACTGAGAGAGTTAAACTAGGAGAATATCTTCAGGTGAGACCACAGTGGGGCAACTCTCTGCTGGCTTTTAGACTGATTCAGCCCAGACTTACATCATTTCTTTCTGTTTACAGATGGATATTAATGAGATGACTCACCCCTGGGGTTTGGAGGTGGACCGGGTAGAGCTTATCCTGGGGTCTGTCCTGAAAGCACCAGAAGAGGGCACCTCCGGGCCCCTCATCATGCCTTCCTCTGTGCCTGGACTGGAAGGCCTTGCTGGCCCTATTCAGCAGTTGGCCATGCACTTTCTGAACCACACTAGCGGCCCACAGCCTCAACAAGGTTTTACCCCACACTTACAGCTACTTTTGTACAACTGTGCCGCCACCGTGATGATGCTTTGTAACGACTCTGTGCCCTTTCCCCCGCAGAGGACAGCATAACTTTTACAGATGAGCTCAGCAGTCAAGCCACGCCAGGTTCTGTTGAAGAGCTGCTTGACAGGGTGAAGCCCCTGCTCTCTGCAACTTTGGTCTGCCAAGTTGGGGCCTGTTTCCAGTTTGACATCAGCTCACACGATGGACAGCTTCACAGTTACTATGTGGATTTAAGCCAAGGTAATGGTTCTGGTATTGTTGTGATATGCAACAACTGTTTGCAAACAATGTAAAATGAATCTGGGGAATAATGTTTAAATGTTTGTGGTCAGTAGAAACAAAAGTCCAGTTACATAACTATCAAATATTTCTTTTACCTTGTGTGTGTGTTCTCTGCAGGTAGCGGTGCAGTTGGACCAGGGTCCTTGTGCCGAGAACCAGATGTGACATTGAGTATGAGTGACATTGACCTTCTGGCCATGTTCCAAGGCAGGCTACAACCATTTGCTGCATACACCAGTGGCAGACTTAAAATCCAAGGAGACATTAAGACTGCCATGAAACTGGAGGAACTTATAAAGCTTCTTAAGAGATAGCCTTCATATAAACTTTATGTATTTATGAAATCCTTGATTTTAACTGTAAAATACACATATTCCATGTGGGCAGTGATTACACTGAAACTGAATTATTTCTGTGATGACCTTGTCTTTCTACACAAATCAAAGCTTGTTTACAAAAACAATGAATGTATTGAAGGTCTTCAGGCCTAAATTTTGTCAGCTTTGTGTAAACAGCTTTTGACACACTTTTGCTAAGAGATGAATAAAGGATTCTGTGTCGCAAAATAAAATATTCAGCTAACGCAGCTCAAAAACGACATACACGTATTGTGCTGTGGTGTATTCTGTTAAGCTGTAACTATGAAGTGGAGAGCCTTGATCAGCATAGTGAGGGGGGCTGACTATTTAGACCAGCCTCCTTTTACGCCAGCTGTCCCTGGGAAAGCCAGAGTAGCTGCTGAAGGTAGAACGGAGTGAACGTTTTAGTTGCCAGAATGCCCAGGTGGAGTGTGTGGCACAGCCCTGTGACGGTGCCTGTATCTTGGATACAAGAGCTCACATCATCAGGTGTCCGGTGCAGCAGTAGTATGCCAGTGGTAAAACAGGCGTTCTCAGAAAGCAGCACTATTGTCAGGCCTTTCAGAGAGATACCTGGACTGTGGAAGAATGGGGTGGCCAACTTGTACAATTTCTGGAAACTGGATGGATTCAGAAACCTTCATCGTATTATGGTGCAGAACTTCAAGACTTTCGGACCGATCTACAGGTAATGAGAATCAAGGGAGTTTCATAAATCTTTATAATGCTTACATGTGGACTACTATCTTTAAGTTAAATAGACAAAACATCAGTGACTTTGAACTGTGTCATTGAAAGATATTTTCCAGTCCAAATAAAAATATTTTTGTTCATGAAAGCATCTGTGACCTCTAATGCACAAGGTCATATTTTCTGAAAACAAGCAGCTGATATGGTATTCTCAACCCCTTCTCTTTCTTTGTGTGCCAGGGAAAAAATAGGTTATTATGAAAGTGTAAATATCATCAATCCTGAGGATGCTGCCATCTTGTTTAAAGCAGAGGGCCATTTTCCTAAAAGACTGAAAGTTGAAGCATGGACAGCATACAGAGACTACAGGAATCGCAAATATGGAGTTTTACTCAAGTATGTGGTACCATTATCTCTTTCTGCATGTATTAATTGTTTTCAATATTATTTTTACACTTTGATGGAACCACGTGGTTTATAAACTGCTGTAAGACTGTGTCCATGAGATTCTGGGCTCATTTGAAGTTGACATCTGATCCTCCCACAGGAATGGAGAAAACTGGAGATCAAACCGGGTGATTCTCAACAAGGAAGTGATATCCCCCAAAGTGCTGGAAAACTTTGTGCCTTTGCTGGACGAAGTGGGCCAGGATTTTGTGGCCAGAGTTCACAAAAAGATAAAGCGAAGTGGCCAGAACAAATGGACTACAGACCTCTCTCAAGAACTCTTTAAATATGCACTAGAATGTAGGACTGACCTTTATCTTTAATAATAGGCATCTGATATTCTCACAGCCAACTTGTTCCTGACAAATTGCTTGCTTTGTTTCTGCACAGCGGTGAGCTCGGTGCTGTATGGTGAGCGTCTGGGTTTGATGCTGGACTACATTGACCCTGAAGCTCAACATTTCATTGACTGCATCACTCTCATGTTCAAGACTACCTCACCCATGCTGTACATACCTCCTGGTCTGCTGAGACAGATTGGAGCGAAGGTGTGGAGGGATCATGTGGAGGCATGGGATGGGATCTTCAACCAAGGTAGGACTCAGAGGACCATGACTGATTTTTACAACTATATTTATACAACCACACATTTCTTATTCCAGTAATATTCTTTTGTTACATCAGCGGACCGCTGCATCCAGAACATCTACAGGCAATTGCGTCAGGAGACTGGCGCTCCAAAGAAATACCCAGGCGTCCTTGCCAGCCTGCTCATGCTGGATAAGTTATCCATTGAAGACATCAAGGCCAGCATCACTGAGCTAATGGCTGGAGGAGTAGATACAGTAAGAAACAAAACATCTATTTCCACTATGACTTCTTTTAATTCTCTTAAAGAATGCTGAATTCAGTTTCTGTCTTTCAGACTTCTATAACGCTGCTGTGGACACTGTATGAACTAGCCAGGCAACCCAACCTCCAGGAGGAGCTGAGGGCAGAGGTGGCTGCAGCTCGGGCTGAAAGCCAGGGAGACATGCTAGAGATGCTGAAGCGGATTCCCTTGGTCAAAGGAGCTCTGAAGGAAACACTAAGGTGAAAAAGACTGTTTCACAAGCATTTGTTAAGGATACAGTGATACTGCAGAGATGGAAGGTGGGAAAGAAAATGCAGATTTGATGCAGGGAAGTGAAGACTTGATAATTGGATCACAGCCTGGACCAGCTACTGGTTTTACTGTGTGCAGTGTCCTCTTCTCTTTTCATCTGAATTGCATGACTCCCTTACAATGCCCCTACCCTTCCTAACTGATTAAATATAGAGAGCCCTTCCTAAATTTGGTCCTGAACACTTAATTTGTCTGTATCACAATGTAACACATAGTTGTTTAAAGACGTCCAGTTACACAAAATGATCTCTATGCTATGTATGGACATACTTTTTCATATTTACTCTTTCACATCTGTAACAATACCACTGACCTATAATACAGTCATTTGAGTTTTTATAATAATCTTAGTTCTGCCATCTGCTACAAATTAACAAGTTAACACGTCTCATTTAATATTGAATTTTCACTTTTGTGCCACAGGTTACACCCAGTTGCAGTGAGCTTGCAAAGATACACAGCAGAGGACATCATTATTCAAAACTACCACATCCCAGCTGGGGTAAGAGACAATCCAAATCATGAGTGATCTAGTCATGTTCTTGTATTTAAGCTTTTTTCCCTCTAAGCTGTGCAGTGTGAGAGGCAATGTTCACTGTTTTTTTCTTTGTATTTAGACTTTGGTTCAGCTAGGACTATATGCAATGGGAAGAGACCCCAAGGTGTTTTTTCGTCCGGAGCAGTATCAGCCTTCCCGCTGGCTGAGGACAGAGACGCACTACTTCAGAAGCCTGGGCTTCGGTTTTGGCCCCCGTCAATGTTTAGGACGCAGGATAGCTGAGACAGAGATGCAACTCTTCCTCATCCATGTGAGATATGCAGTGAACACAGAGCAGTTTCACCACATTTTTGTCACACATTTACACATCACACTAACTGTTTGCATTATATCTGACATTTGCAGATGCTGGAGAACTTCAGAGTGGAGAAACAACGCCATGTGGAAGTGCAGAGCACCTTTGAGCTCATTCTGTTACCAGACAAGCCTATAATCCTGACTTTGAAACCCCTACAAACTAGTCAGCAACACCATTTATGAGAGAAATGCTCTTTTGGTTTTCCCTTTATCACAAATAATTATAAAGGGCCTCACCAAGTACCACAATATAAATACTGAATAAAACCTTCCAACCTGGTATGCTGACAGAAAGCAAGAAAAAAAAAAGCATGAGGAAAGAAAAACAAATGTGCATGAACAAATTACCTCAGTAATTCCAGAACTGGTGTACAAATTTAATATGCATTTTGTATATTACTTAGTGAATACTAATAGATTTTTGTAATATTAAGTCTATATGTGTACACTATACTAATAAACCTGGAATGTACAGTATCTTTATTCAGGAAATATGTGAAAATATTTTTTAAAAGTACACAAACAAAGGGTTTGTTCTTGCATTTCTGTATATGTGATGTTTCATTTTCAGTTGTGAAAACCAATAAATAAAGTGGGGAATAAAAGTACTCAAACAAATGAAGAAACAATTCACCTGACACAAAATATGTCTTGGAAGATCTATATATTTTGTAATTTTTTTTTCAGTCAGGGATCATTTTTCGGTTTTCTGCTTCCTCTGTTTGCTTTGCTGATGTAAGGAATCAGATACAGCCCTCTGAAAGAAGTGTGACAGTGGAAGAAACTGTTCCATAATTTTAAAAAAACAACGTGAAAACGCATGAAATGTAGCACAGTATTGAAAATGAAGAGTAACTGTACTCAACTGACCGGAGAACCATTATGGAGGATCATGGTGGATGTTCGGACAAACCCATGCCTGTGTTCGCTCAGTTTGGTCAACAGATCCTGTTTCTCTCTCCCCCACAATTTAGAGTTGTCCGTCATCTGTGACAGACACAAACAAAGGTAAAGCATGCAAGCAACTATGAACCCCTGGGTGAGACATATGCAGCACATGAGTTATTTTTTACCTGAGCCTCGAGGGTCTGGACTCTGGCCTCAGCTTTCTCTAGTTTATTCAGTAAACTCAGTCTCTCCTTGAGTGGTTGAACCTCTTTTGCCTGAGGGGAACATGATACATGTCACTTTCAGATTTCTGTGACTGCAAGACAAAATGTACATGTTTTATTGGGTATTGTGGTATGTTCTAGTGGACCTATTGTATGGAATCATGATGCTAGACTATAATCACTTATCCAACATAACCACCGTGTTTAAATTCTGGCTTGGATGTGTTGGAGTACCTGTGTTGGCTGCTGTACAATGGCAGGAGTAGGCTGCCCGCGAATCCGATCCAGCTCTTCACGGAGACGAGCATTTTCTGTTGCCAGGGCCGACTCTATATCCTCTGTTCTGCGGTCAGTCTTAGCTAGACATTACAAGGAGAGTTAATCAATTCATTTATTATTTATCTGTTCACGCAATTATTCAGTCAGCTATTCAATTGGCAGCACTGCAAAGCACGAAATCATGCACATACAGGTGAATTTGAAAAATGGACCTAAACAAAGGTTTCCAACGTCATGTGGAACTGAGGCGAAGGGATGTGTTCCTAATAAAGTGCTGAGCAAGTGTATATTTTCACCTCACTCAGTCCACTCACCTCTGTGCTTTTTCAAAGCCAGACTCCTGTCACCACTTTCTCTGTTCGTCTCTGTGAGTTTGCTGTTTAGTGTTTTCCCCATCTTCTCAATCACCTAAACAATTGGGATAACACAAGTATAGAGTTGTTGATAAACTGGATATAAATGCTACACCACCACATGCAGCGTGGACAGACCGTTTTCTCACTGTTCACCTTTTCCTGCTGTTTGACTGTGGCCTCCAAACTTGCCATCTTTGCCAGGTGACCCTGCTGCTGCTGCTGCTGCTGCCGGTCTTTGTGAAGTTTAAGCAATTCTCTCTCTCTGTCATTCTTCTGCACAACACACAAGGACACGGCAGGGTAAAAAGCTACATACAGACTACAAATACAGTGACAAAAAAATGAACTGAATTTAAGTTTCATGTGTGTTTGGTTCATCCTCTAACCTTGATCAGCTCATTTTGCAGCTGTTGGATCCTGTCCCCCTGCGAGGCTGCCTTACTAGCCTCATTGGCCAGCTTGAATTTCAGAGAGGCTTCAAAAGGACAGTTGGACATATCATACACAGCAGCTTAAATATTGGTAAAGATACACTCCTGTCTGTATTTGAGCAGCATCTTATTAACATCGAAACATGCTAGTTTTGGAAGCATGTGTTAACTTGGGAAAAACATGTTGACAGTCAATCATATCTAAGATGAGCTAGTATTTGAAATGGAAACTCGGAAACTATTTCAGATCTAGAAAGATGAACATGTTGAGTCAGAGGCTTAGCGATTTGAACAATAATGATCAAAACAACAACAACTCATCAGTAAATCCTTTGAAATCTTATGGATTTTCTTTTGGGTGTGACTTAAATCTAGTCCCTCTGCTTTGATGCCAGCAGAGAAACCTTTATGAACATCTTTTCTCTGAGGGTCACAGACTGTCCTTCAGGAGATAAGGGATGTACCAGCAACAGAGCTTATCAGGGTCTGTGGCCTAAATGAGCTGCCTTATCACTAAACAGCACAGTCTGCATGAGAGGAGACACTCACAAGGATTTGCAAACACACAGTGGGCCACTGTCCACATCACTACGTCATGTGCCAGTGAAATGCCCTTAAATTCAAAGCATCATGGGTAAAAGGTTGAACTGCTGGCTGGATAGAAAACCCTCTGACGTTGATGAGTCTGAATATTTTTCTACCCTTAATCTCACCTTTTGAAGAAGTGAAGGAATGTCAGTTGCTGTTCTTTTTGTGTGGTTTTAGCTCAGGCTAGTTTCAAGATTGGACACCAATGAATGAATGTTTGAGTCATGACCATAACCATAGTGTTCTGTTGTGGTTTACCTATGTGGTCAGAAATCTCAGCCTTGGTCATGACGTCAACGTCTGTGTCACCTTGCAGATCTTGGCCAAGGTGCTGGTGTAGAGACAAATCACTACGGAGCTGGCTGTTTTCTGTCTCCACTGTCACCAGCTGTGTCCTCAGCACTATAATGTCTTCTGCCATCTTATTCATGGCTGAACGATAGTTTTCCACCTCCTGATGGAGAAGAGTTATCTGTCAATCCCACGGTAGAAACTTGAAAGGGGAACAGTGGTAATCTCACCCCTATTTCAGACTAATCCCCTTCAGTGCTCGGTTGGTGTAAAGTGCAAAAATGACAGAAAACTATTCTCCCCAGCGGAATACCTCAAGGTAAACAAATAGCCAGAAACACTGACTGGTGTTAGTGGTTGTATGTCATTTTTTTCCTGCAAATATCAAGAACAACACAGGTCCAGTGTCACATAACTATCACATACCACATATTACATATGTTGTGTTGTTCTACATTAGTCTCACCTCTAGGTGTCTCTTCAACCCAGTTTTTTGACAGAGTCTTCCAGGATATAGTCAACAGGACATTTGTCCACATTAAGATCCCAGAAACAAATTCCCAGGCTCAGTGTCCCTATAAATAATTGATCTCCTGGTTTCATATGAACACCTAATATGAGAAATAACTAATGGGACACAGCTGAGCCAAAACATAAAATTCTGGCATAAAGTGCAATGTTTCTGTGAATCGATTGTCTAAGGTTGGCTTACATTGTATTCAGACCCCAGCTCCTCAGATCCAGGGGGACCACAACACTCAGTGGGTTGAAGGTCTTTTGTCACGGGAGCTTTAACTTAGGATTTTGGATAAATCCTATGGTGCATTCAGGGAGCATCTGACTGTGAAAGCCCATTTACTGAACTGCGGAGGTGAAATTAGTGCCAAATTCTTGAGAATATTTCATTATGAAACTAAAAAACAACATTAAATTTGACATCTATCTAACTTTGCTTTCATCTTTGCTTTCTTTTCACATTCTGCCAGTCTTAAAGAGAAAATATTCCTCACTTATTATAGTTTCCAGGGAAGCATTCAGAGCTGCTTTTCAGGAATCACATTGTTACAGAGCTGTTATCAGGGCATCTTTCTGTGTAAGGCATGTGCCTGTTGGCTATACGTATTGTTCTCTGCCCTGTCACAGGCCCCTTTATCAAGTTGAATAGATGGAAATGAATGGAGACTGAGAGTAGGGGTCCAGCTGCATGGTTATATATATATATATATATATGTGTGTGTGTGTGTGTGTGTGTGTGTGTGTGAAGTGGTGGTCGATTAGGGGATTCCAATCCTAGATGGTGTGTTTGTGACTCCCATGGGACCAAAGGGTGAAATTGAGCATCTAATTGAAAGGGCAGTGAAGAGGTGACAATCATGACTGTAGATGAGGCTGTGTCTCTGTTGGGGGGCCCACAGGCATGATGGGAAAGACAGCTCTCCATGATGTGTCTGGAATGTCGCTTCATGTGTCAAAAATAAAAGGGGAGCCTCAGTTTCTGCAGGTGAACACTGGGGGTTCCCTCCTCTCGCTGTGATTTAAACATATTAAAATAGTCTTGCTTGCCATACAGAGTCTCACCCCCTGACAGTAATGCATCAAAGAAAGAAAGCAGCCGGTTTGAGGATGCTGAGGAAGCTGGATAACGGTGTAATGCTGAATTTGGCGTTTTCAATTGGTTATCGTTATTTTCATGCACTAATGGGTGCAGCGTCACTGTGAAATCATCTCATTAATACCCAGATCTCTCCCTCCTTGTCAAATTCTACATTACTCAACATAAAGTCAATTTTTGCCTGATCTACACTGTGAATTTACATAGGTAAATTATGAAGAAAAGCTCACAGCAACAGGAGAAAATGTCAGGATATGCATATATAACACAAGTCTAAACCTCATCAGCTCGATCTCCTTCAGTGCAATCAGAGAAATGTTAATCTATTCCACGAGCTGCCATTTTGGCTCCCAGCTGTGAGTTTGTGCTTCATCTCCCAGGCCTTCCCATGTTGCTGTTCAGTGTTCACTAACTAAACGTGACAGAAGAGATTGCCTCACTGATTGATTTTAGAGTTAACAGATTGAGTGTGTCCAGTCACCTTAATTTGGAGGTTGTTGATCTCTGCTATGTTGGGATCATCTGCAAAATTATGCAGAGGGGTTCTGAAGTATGGGAACATTGAAGAAAAATTATTCAATAATGAAATTAATCCATAAAATCTCAGTGTTACTCTAAATATTATGTATACACATCTTTCTTACCGTTTATGTGGATGATGAACATGATATGTGTGGTTTATGTTAGGTTTGTTGGCTGGTGTAGACTCGGCCCTCTTAGCAGGTCTCTCATGCTCCCGGTGCGTTGCATTTTGGAGCTCAGACTTTGCTCCACTGACGAGGTCCCAGTGATCTGGTAGGATCTGTGCCACGGCATCATGAGAGGGGAGGTGATACCTGTGCTTCTGAAGCTGTAGAGAAAACTTTGGTTTTAGTGGTGAGATCCATCTCCACATCATGAAACGGTGTCAGGAATAGAACAAAATAAATCTAACTTTTAATAACTTTTAACAATAATTTGGTGTTTGGTGTCCTAAAGACTGTCTTTAACCACAAAACATCACATACTTTACTTTTGTTTTATCAGGTTGATGCTTAGAGTTTTACATATTTATATTTATCTCTTAGAGTTTATATTTTAATACCTGCAGGGATTATGTAAAGCCAGTCAGTGGCAGAGGTAAGGATTATCACTTCAATACTTTCTTTATATTGGGGTTTGATCATAAAAATAATAAGAGGAGGCTGGAAAAATCCGCTGATCCTGGAGTCACTGTCACTATTTTTATAAGTAAACTTCAACAATACATTTGATTAGATTAGATTAGATTTAACATCCATAAGCAAGAAGCATTGCCTGTTGGCTGTTAGTTGTGCAGAACAAGCCAAATGCTAAAAATCTCCCATAACAATGTGGGAGGACTAAATTACCTTTGCAATGTTAACATTAAATCACCACACACATTTTCACAGAAAAGCTTTTATCCAAAACACATTGCAACTATGCCCTCTCACTACTCACTGTGCTTGTTCCTGGCCTGTTCTACCTTTTCGTCTCATGAATTTAAAGGCTGTTACATCACTATGCATACAGTGCCCACTTCATATCATGAGAGCTCTTCATCGACAACCCTAAAGTCCTTTAAGTATGAGCCTTGCATATACAGTGTGCTTTGTCAGTGGCCGTGGTTGCTAGGTTGCACAGATTCAAAGAAATGACACGAAGCACAGTCATTATCTATTATCATCCTACAGGCGCTGCCTCCAACACAAATACCTCCACACTGTCAGAGCCTACCTGCCCAGCTGCAGAGCTGCAGAGTGGTTCTGTCTTTTTTGAGGCCTTCATCCAACAGAAAATGTCAGAGTCCTCATCAGAAGAATGAACACATAACTGATGGTGGAAGCAAAAGACTGAACAATTAGCCTGTAACCACAACACAAGCCTTAGCAACACTTCACGCTTCTTCTCACTTCTCATGCCAGCGAGAAGGATTCTGCACAAAGCTCTGTGGTATCATGTTTCACATTCAAGAGTTCAAACAATCATATACAATCTATTTGTATCTGGCATTTTAAATTCCCTCTTTTGCAGTGATAGGAAGTAACTAAGTACATTTATTCAAGTTCTGTAGTTACATACAAATTTAACTAACTTTCAGTGGTTCCATTTTTATGCTCATACTCCATTATATTTTACCTGAATATTGTATTTTTCACTCCTCAACAATCTAATCACCTATTACTTTGAAGATTCCTATTCCTATTATAATATCACATGTATATTTCACATAATATCCATTTATCATCAGTCTGTTCTATTCACAATCTCTCTCTCTCTATCTCTCTCAGGCCTTTCTGAAGTTATTTATACAAAATGAATATGATAAACTAAACTAGAAATAAACCACGATATATCAATATAGATTAAGACAAGAGACAGTATACGAAGTAGCAAAAAAATTGGTGCACCTTTACCAGCTGGAGCAATAGAGTCATGCAATGTATCAAAATGATGGAAAATATCACACTGAAATGGGTGGTGCATTAACTGTGGTTCTGCTACTATTGATCGTTTGTATCTTAGCATTACCAGTAAAATTAAACCTTATGTTTATGCCAGGAAACGGTGTGCAACAATCAATGGAAACAAGAGGGAGGTTCCTGTCTAGTAAATATCAGGCCCCTGATGAATTAATGAGATTGATGGGGACTGACTTGACTGTGCAGCACCTGTGGCACTGCTGAACATTTATTCCCAGATCCTCTCAATTTACTGAGGGCCTGATGTCAAATCACCAATGCTGTGTGAAGGAAAAACATAATAATACAAAAACAAATACAAAGGAATACGTTTTTTCTTCCTTAAAATAAACTAACCACTGGCACATGGCACGTGAATGCCTTCAAATAACAGGATATTTGTGCATGTGTGTTTACACACATTTAACATGAACATACGCCCATGTAGGGTAAATAGTAACTTGCCTAAATTGTACATACACATACTTGTATGCAAATGTATATGGAACCCTCTAGCTGTGGATCAATAACTCTTCTCCTTCAGTTGCTCATTAGTGGTGAAGGCTCAGACTGACATCATTGATGGCACAAGACCTGATTGAGACTAAATGATTAAAGTGGGGGTGGGAAGGGAAATTCATCAGTGATATAAGGCATTGCATTGAAAACTCACTGATCAGTGTCCATCATACTCCCTCTGCTTTTAAAGAGCAATGATAAAAAAAAAAAACATAAACACTGTCAACAGTGCCAACAAATCCTTATCTCAAATTAATAAGTAGGCTAGTAAACTTGTATTTCATA